>JAMPIV010004883.1:90000-137076 GCA_024509875.1 Oreohelix idahoensis
TGTTTTTTTGTCTTATTTAGAAATCACTGGATGTCCTTCTATCTATATCTATATCAATATCTACATCTTTATCTATATCTATATAGCTGCCGAGGTTTACACATGATTCAACTTCTTGTAGTGGACCTTCTTCCAACACAATACTGTCAGTGTTACCTGCGTTTTTTTCTCATTTTCATTGTCTTCTCCTTGTGTATATATTTCTCTCGATGTAATAAATCACTTGTTAATGTAGACAACGCTTATTTCTCTTTTTCACATATGAACACAAACAAACCCATCTGACTCGCAGAAATAGGTATCTGGATTCGATGCCACCTCAATTAAAAATCAAGGGTCACGATAGACCTACTGTTATACTAACTCTATACTGAGAGTTATTGGGAGACGAGTTTTTTTTTGTTTGCTTGCTTCCACAGTTCTACCTGGCAGTGTGAGTTTTCCAGATACTTAAAATTCACGATATGTGAATGAAGTTCGGCGTAGGAAAACCAAATTTCAACCCTCCGAGAAACCACAGCAATACAACATCATCTGTATCTACTTGTCCCAGCAACAGCATCAGAAGCATCCTTCACACCAACAATCTGTTGTGACCAACAGGTACAGACACAATTTCCTAAAAGAACCAGCAGTTTCAATCGGTGAAATCTCAAAAGCATACAACCACCATTTCTTTTAGCAGCCGACCTAATAATGAAAATTTGAGTTCCAAAAAATAACAGTTTGTACGTTTGTAGGCAGCTGACATCAATCTTTTGTTAATAATTTGTTTATATGTCATCGAGAAATCTGAGTCATTTGATTTCGATGTTCAATCCAGTTTAGCCTTTAGATAAATCTAGATCATTGTTACCGAAGGGAGCTTATTCTGTTTGTTGTTTTAGTGCTTGGAATACTTGTGGCAAAGGATACAAACGGACTCTTAGTTATACCGTCAACCTTCACGGTTATAACGAGCAGCCTTCACTTACTAATCCTGCAGAACTGTCCATACACGAGCATCACAACCAACGAGCCATAACAACATTGTGCAAGCCTGTGACAGGGCTAAAGTACGTTCATTCACACTTTTATTCATTCTCCGCAGTGATCCATCCTTATATTATCCTCTCACTATCTCACTTATCTGTGTCACCGTGGGGTTTGCCCAAGCATTATTCATGCTATTGTTAAGGTGAGATAAACAGTTAGGACAGCTCACAAGAGAAAATAAGGAATGAAAATAATAATATTGCTAACTGACAACGGTTCAGAATACCGGTTCATGTTAACTAATAGTGAGTTATTATTGTGAGTTGTAAATAGAAAGTTCGAGAACAAGAGAAAAAAAGGCTTGACCAATAAATTTAAGTAAAAAGATTTGGGTCAGCGAATCAGAAGAGTGGCAAGAAAACACACCACGAGAAATGACCAGAGGTTTTTATTGGCTCTAGGATCAGTATAGTACTGACAATACAGAAGTAGAATTTCTGCAGAAAAATGGGGAAATCCCAGTGTATGAGAGAACTACTGGTATCACAAATTAGTTACGGCTGTGAATGTTCTGATCTCGAAAAATTAGTAGAGAGGAGACAGTCATAAAATGCCACCCCCGCTGTGTAACTAACTTTGATATTAAAAAAACAAGGAAGCAGATTTCACTTAACAATTATAAAATTGACAAGTCGTTCAAATACAATTTCCTTATTATTTATTTAGTATATACACTATCTACTCTTGTGCTGAAGGGTGGATGTTGGAAGATGGAATGTAATGGATTTGTAAGTTTACAAATGATATATATATATATATATATATATATATATATATATATATATATATATATATATATATGTGTGTATATATATATGTATATATATATATATGTATGTATGTATGTATGTATGTATGTATGTATGTATGTATGTATGTATGTATGTATGTATGTATGTATGTATGTATGTATGTATGTATGTATGTAGGTATGTATGTATGTATGTATGTATGTATGTATGTATGTATGTATGTATGTATTTATGTATGTATGTATGTATGTATGTATGTATGTATGTATGTATGTATGTATGTATGTATGTTTATTATATATGTATATCCCCCTTATATAGGATAATATATATATATATATATCATACCTTAAAATATATATATTAATGGTATATATATTTATATATTTATATAAATTGTTATATATTTATATATTTTATATATATATATATATATATATGGCCTTCGTGTTGGTGTGTGATTTTGAATAAAACTCGCCCGTATATATATAGGTAGATGCAGGTAGCTTTTACTGCTTAAGGAATGCTTTTGATTGGTTCTCGGCGTGGCAAACTGATTTGTTATATGCGGTTTGGTACAATCCGTGACCGAGACCGAGTCCCGAAAAACAGGGCTTATGCCTAATTTTATTCTGTCTACCCCATATTGGAAGAACAAGATGGCCGTGACCGAGTCCCGAAAAACAGGGCTTATGCCTAATTTATTCTGGCTCAGAGACTGGTGAACGTTGCTCGTTGATTGGCTAGGGCATATTTGTATCTCGACATAGTGTATTAACTAAGAAGTGGGTTTACACACACGTTTTACGACATAGCCCCAACATTACAGGCAGTCCTGAGTTGTGCTTCAGGAAGAAGGTGTGATCGCTGTGCGGACAAGATGAACCTTCTGTGGTTTTACAGATAGGGTTTATGTGAATAGGTTTAGATGTCCAGCCATCACTAGCCAGTGTTATTCTATCGGGAGATAGTTTGATTTGATTCTGTGGTTCACAGTTAAGGTATATTTCTGAAAGGAGATCAGCGTTTATGCTGTGTTTTTTGTAAGTATTGAACTATGATTATATTTTGCACAGAGTAGAATTTTGTTTACAGGAGAATCTTGCAGAAGTATGATTTGTCAGTTTATTACGAGAACTTTACGACTATATACTAAGAAAAACGGATGGTTATAACGACTATGTGTAAAGTAACCAAGAGGCTGTAAACATTAGAAGGAAATTAGAGATACTATAGAGGAGCCATATTGAACAAGGTTTGACGTTTCCAGAATTGCATATGATTTTTAAGAAAAAGTGAATGTCGACTTTTATAGAAGAACTTCAAATATGCTCTCTCACTTGTAAGTATCAGAAGGGTGTACATACAATTATTTATGCATGAGATGAGTTTTGTTGCTACGAACAGTTAAAGAGACCTGTTTGACCAGTTCGTCGAGGAGGAGAATATTTAAGTAACAAATAAAGTATGGAATGCTAATAAAGAGCATAGGTACATGAGTAAATAGGAGTAGATTTAGGAAGACCAAGGAAGTCTACAGGAGAAAAGAATAAGTTAAAGAGGAATACGGAAGTTACAAGGACATAGAATTCATGTATGAGTTAACCTGAAGTACAAAGACCCAGTAAAGGCCTCTATCCGAACTCTATCATTTGAATAACTCATTATACGTGTTGTTTTATTAAGTTATTAAAAGTTTTGAAGGATCAGAGTGAATTTGATTCCATCTTTATGAGTTGCTGATTGTATGCCATGTACATTTAAACTACCACTATACGAAGTCATTATTAACATCAAAGAAGGAATTGAACGGATTTGAGTTGTATAGAAAACGATAGGAGTATCATCCAGGAATTTACACCTCTGGCGGAGATGGCCAGTAATGATATTGTGACGTACGTATAGTATGAAAAGTGAAGTCCCCGAATTGTTAGATGATATGGTAGGACCCTCGAATAACATCGCAGCCCTTGGATTTGTGTGTAACGCAATCGTCAACGGGAATTCTTCCACCTGGGCTCATTAGCATGCATTATAGAAAACGTGGAACACCACCTGGGCTCATTACTATGCAGCATTTCCACGTGGATTTTCAACACGTTTGCTAATTAATATGTAGACAGTTTATCTTCTGTGCATTCTGGACATTGCTTTGTCTAAAGGGGAGGTAAAGCCACGCCTACTGAAATCTCTAGAGCGATTTAAAGCAAGCATTTCTCCACACCTTTCTGGCACCCCGCCTAGTAGGAGTTGCCAGAGTCCAACGAGAAATGCGGCATACGATCATAAGGCAGTAGTGGTCCCAGGACAAACGAAGCAGGTTTCTCGCCGGCATTTCACATCCTCATGCGGAACGGGAGAGACGGACGAAGCAACTTCACATCTCAGGGTTAACCACAGAATCGCTCGCAAGACTGAGACAGACGGGCGGCGTAGAATCTCGAATTCTCCCTGAGTTCTTAAAAGGTGTGAAATTTTCACATGTCCCCCCGATCTTTCATTCCATTTAATATAAATAAAGACCTCTGAAAAATGCATTTATCATTCGTTTGCCAGAGATTTAAAGAAACACTAGCGTATATTTGAATCCTGCTAGACCTCATCTGAATTTGTCGGCTATATTGGAGTGTATTCTTTTTCTGTGCACGATATAATATATTCGTTAACGTGATCAGTGGTCTAGTGCTTTCATTTTATTTCACTGGATTATGTGTTAATTTAAACTTATTAAATAAACCCATTTCAAAGTTCCAGTTGCAAACTAAATGATATATCTATAAGTTATTTCCCAATACAATAGATGCTTAAAGTAATTGTGAAGCCGTTAAGGGATGTTTAACTATTTAATACAGTTTAGTTCTGTATATATAGATGTGTGTTTTTAACTATTAGACTCGCGGGGAGGTTTTTCTTGAATTTATATAATCAAAGATGCGAGTGTATAAAATAGTTTTAACTGTAAATTTATCACGCGCTAGAATATGATTAATATTGGAAATTATGTTGTCATGTTTTTCTATCTTTTCCTATAGAATGATCATACAACCTTTTGCGTCCCAGCAATAAATTATATAGAGTCCTCCAGACTCGGTTCTTAAAAACCCTCCAGATATTTTGATGAACAGTTTAAATTTTAATCTTGTGGCGATCCTGTGTGGGGTCCAGCTAACTGAATTTACCAGAAAGAAAGCACACCCAAGAACAATTTAACACATCATCAATTAAAGTAAGATTAACTGGAGAAGAACATTGCCAGAAATCAAAATATAATTACTGTTCTACTGTGGAAAAGAAATATCATTTAAGAACACTGACAGTTTTTTTTACATCACGCTAGAGAAGTTTTCCTACCAACATCGGTGAAAATACATGAGACCACACAGATCTCACCCCCCTATCTGTGACTGTGCCATCCCTTAGAAACTTTATCTCAAACCAACAGAAACACAAATGCTTCATCGTCCAGCGATTGCGAGACTATTTGCTACAAGCCAAACTCGCTAATCTGGGGCTGGATTTCGAAGAAAAAAAGACATTTCTATTGTGTCGAGTGTTTAATTGCTGTTGTAATATTTCTATGGAGTGCCAGAATCCACGGTCGGTAAGTGTGTGTGAGAAACTGAGTGTTGGTCATCACGAGCGTGCATGAATGAATGAGAGTTATTTGTAAACATTATAATTGGTCCTACCTAGTAATATTTTCTTTTACCGTATCCATTGTATTTGTTCTCTTTAAGTGGGATCTCTTAACTTTGGTTATTTCCCCTCCCTTAACTCTGCTTAGTCAAGGGAAAACATTGTTTTGAGAAACTAATAGGACCTGTTTCCTACCCCACATACATAATATTGTAACACCTCTTATCAGAGTAATAACTTTACTGTTGGGTTAAATTATCTATCTCTGATAAACCCCCCCCCCCCCCCTGTCTTTTGGACTGGGTTTTTTTTTCTCTGTGTCTATTTCAAGCGGGAAGGGCATATTTAAAACTTTAGTTTTGTGTTGGACGACCCAAGCCCAAATTACCCATATTTGTTAACCATTGTTTATATTCACGTAGCGTCCGTGTGTTTGAAGCACCAAATTGGTGTGAGCGCATGTGTGTTTTGGAAACTGGCAAATAATTGTTTAGCCAGGAGAGTTTAAGGAGTAGAGTGAGAGAAAAAGATTGTCGTAAAAGAGTCTGTCCTTACTCTCCCCAGCACTCTGTGAATCAACTATTTACTTTCTACCCCTTGCTATCATAGAGCCTTCACCATCATTCTTCACTCTAAACGGGACCACTATTTCTAAGGACTCTCACAAATAAACTTACGACAGATATCAACTAAATAACTTGGAAGATTAAGAGAAGTAGTTTACCAAGTATAGACTACGTCACTATGCCTGCCATCTGCCACCTAGTGTTATAACTAAGATATAACGCTGTTACATCTGTGCTTCTATTTCGCCACAGATTACAGGACATAGAGCAACTTTGAATTCGCTCTTAACTAAATCAGTCACACCTCCGAAACATTTACAGCATTAGGTCATTTAGAGACGTGTGCTGTATCTATTGCGTGATGACTCACTGGAGATGTAATATGGTTAATATTAATCTTTTATGGTAAGGTGTTTATTTTGGTTTATTTTTTTTTTCAACTGGCTAATCGGTTAGAGCGTTTTCCTCTCGCGGCAAAGGTTACCTTGTTACGGGGTCGAAAACTGGTAGGGTCACGTTTTAGTCTACCAAGTTGTAAATGGATGCATAACTCTGCTCTTGAGCTAAGGAAGGCAAAGTCAGCCGTAAAGGGAACTGGTCGCTCCACCTCATTAAGTTGGACCTAGTATAGTGGAGTCTCTAACACTTTACACCTAAATTGCTGTTTCTGCCTTGAGACTAACTTTACATTTCATTATTTAGTATTTTAGCTGAAACGGGTGCATTATTGTTCTTTGCAGCATGTTTCTTATCGTCACATACATACGGACATATCTGCACGCACACATAGACGCATTTACATACATCAAAGCACTTACACAAGCAGGCGTGCACAAGTTTGTATTTAGTGTCATGTAGATGATATGCTTCCACTGAGTTATATGAACCTTTGCTTTGTTGAATGAAACACTATTCAGTTTTTATTGTTGTTGTTGTGTGTTGTATTTCAGGTATTCGAGCAGTCAGCACTAGGTAAATAGAAACTTGCTAGATAAATGCAGATAGCTAATTGCCGGCGAGAAGCTAATTACCGGAGTAATACTCATTGCTAATTGATTAGTTGCATCAATAATTTCTACATGTTCCGCTGGCTCGATTTTTTTACTTAAGAAGTTTTGCCTCGTTTTGACGATGCTCTCTGTTCAACCTACACACACGGTTCATCGGTTATAGTAGAGCGCGTATTCAACTTAAAAAAAAAACTCACCGTGTAGTCATTACAGTGATTTTTGTTCCATATCTTGTAGGATTTCTTGTTACTTTTTCCGCTTCTGATCTTTGTATCCTTTATTTGATGTTTCAGCTGCCTGAGAGTGTTCTACAATTATTGCAGAGTCGGACCCTGTCAAGGCCTAGATAGTCTTTTTCTGTTCCTGTGTTCCTTTTAGTATCAGGGGAACGTGAGTGAGAGAAGGCCGTAGTGACGAGGACAATATAACACAGGACTGCGACAACAACATGGCACAATGGACATCTATTCGCCGTTCCACAACGAACGAACGCATTTTATCTTCACAGGGTAAAGAATTGGGCACGCAGGCCCGTCTAATATTCTGCTCTCTCTCTCTCTCTCTCTCTCTCTCTCTCTCTCTCTCTCTCTCTCACTCTCTTTCTCACACACATCTTGCATGATGTATCCTTTCATTCCCACATGTTACTTTAAGCATTAATTTAAAGGCATGCAACATAGTAAAAGTAATACAATAGATACATGTATAACCAATAACATTCAAAATTAAGTATGTTTTAAAACACAAACAAGCAAAGAAAACAAACAAGAAATCAAATAAAATCCAAACCCTCCATACAGTACCTTAGAGATTGATTTGAAACATAACCAGGTTAGGGTGGCATATAATCAGAACTCATGAAATATTCTAACAGTCTGCTATTGAATGAGTATACTTGTCAGGGTATGTGGAAGATTGTGCCAGAGATGTGCAGCTTTGAGTCACATAGCCGATACTGCTGTAAAAAGTGAATTGTTAAAGCCTTCACAATCCTATGTCCAGCTTTATGAATAGAGACAGAAGGAGATCATAAACATATGGAGAAAATAAACAAACGAACGAGCATCACACAAATACTAGCATGTAATCACATCGGAGGACAATGAAACTGGCCGGTAATAACAACAACAACAACAGGACCAACACTTCTATAGTCAATGTTAATACAAACATGTACGTTGCTAAACAAGATAATAATAAACCAAAAAACTTTCCAATAGATTTGGCTTGCAAACTGGGCCGTATGTAAAGTTGTTGCCGCCGCAGGATAAATCTAACTTATTGCTCCCGTCCCGGCTCCTTACACACACACAAAATGCAATTTAAAAAAAAAAAAATTTAAGTTTATACTGAATTTGTGTCTTTGCTTGAAATCAAATCTCGCGGATCTGATCAGATTAAGTGCCGTCTTCCACGCCGAAGATCGGCTACGGTGAATCTCCAATATGGTCTTTCTCTTTCCTTTATGATACTCATTGATACGTTGTATCCTACCTATCTCTTTATGTTATCTTTCCCCTTATAAATGTCTCGTTGCTCATTTGCCTCTATTTTCTTTTCTATATCATGTTAAACATAATATTATCTAACTTCAGATGTCTAAAACATTATATTTATCCATTATTTTTAAGCTCTCTCCTTAATTATCTTTTTTTCTTTTTTCTTTCTTTGATCCTTAGCCGCCAACCGCCAAAGCAGTCAGTGGCCATCACGCCTAGTTGCGTCTTGTAGGGCAACAACAAATTGATTCCACTTTGCTCGGTCGGTGGCCATCCTTCGTACAATGCCCCAACTCTGGTTCATTCTTTGCATCTCAGCCTCCACAGTCCTCCGCCAGGCTGTTTTTGGTCGGCCTCTCTTTCGTTTTCCTTCAGGGGTCCAAAGCATAGCTGTTCTTGTGATGGCATCGGGGTCTCTTCTGAGGACATGGCCAACCCAGCTCCAGCGTCTGCCAGCTATGATGGTGTGCATGTCCTCTTGCTTGCTCCGAGTAAGCAGATCTTGGTTGGTGATTGTGATGCTACACTGTAATTCTGACTTTCAACCGGCCCGATTCTGTGGTTCTATTTTGAGTTTTCACCATTTCTCTTCTCTTTTGTAATTATATGGGGTTTGCCTTGGTTCTTCTCATGTGAATATATCGTGTTCGGTATTTTTGAGTAGTAATTTTAATGGGTTCGTTTTATGATGGTAGGTTTATTTTTTCATTTCGGCCAGTTTTTCTCTTATAGATTTTTTCCTGATCACGCGATTTTCCGTTGTTTACGGAAATCGCTATTTTCGGGCACGCCGGTATGACGCGTCAGAAACGCACGTGGACGTGATGTCATTTTGGACACGCGGTCGGGTTGTTTTCAAATCTGATTGGCGTAGCTCATAGTTATGTTTATTTTTCTGAGCGTTTCCATTGGTCGAGGGAAAGCTAGGGTATGCTCAGGAGAGAACACGCGGGGTTGGTCCCGGTGTGTATAAATAGTCAGTTAAACCGCGGGCAATTGTCTCTGAAGAAATAAGTGCCTGGCCGTAGGACGTCGTAATTATCGTTCTCCACTGTGGGAAAAACCAGCGATAATCGGTATGTAACTGTTTTATTCATCGTTTTACTTATTAGTGGGTTTTTGAGAATTTCGCCCGTAGTTAATTTCTTCGGGGGACATTAACTTTTCCGTTTTAAAATAAACGATAGTGCCATCCATTATCATTTTTTGAAGAACGACGTAAATGCAACAGTGTGCTTATTCTTTCTATGATTTTGGCAGTAGATAGGAGTGTGTGAAGTTGTGAGAAACACGTGTGCCCATATTTGTAGAATGTTATGTAAAACCACCATTTATTTCTGTGTATTTACTAATGTAATTTTATGGGGAAATCCCTGGTGCGTTCGTTAATTTTACTGAGCCTTAAATGTGAGAAATATTGTCGGAGGGTTCAGATTTACGTTGTAAGTGAATTATACTGCTTAGAGGAGTAAACTATTCCTATAGCGATATTTCATTTAAATTGGGGCTTAAGTAGGAAACCTCATGTGTAAATGTTAAAAAAAGGGAGACCCCGGAATTTCGGACAAAAGAAGTTCCCGAGTTGAAAATGTTGACACGTGGGTAGCCATGTGTGACGGCCAAGTGGCCCGTCAGACAGGTTGTTTATTTGGCTGGCGGATTTTAGTTGAGAGAGAGAGGGGAGGAGGGAGATTTAAGTGCCACGTGGAATAGAAATATTTTATGTATCGTTTTCAGAACGAGAGAAGGGGAGAGGGAGGAGAGAGATTTAAGTGCCACGTGGGTAATATTAATTTTTGTATTGTTGTACATGACGAGTGAGCCACGTGGGCAATATTATTTTATGTATTGTTGTAAAAGAAGAGTGAAGGGGAGTTAGGTTAGAGATGCGTTAGGTTGGAATTGTTATACAATAGACGCATCTTCTTTTAATTTCAGCGAATCACGGCAAGAATAGTGGGGGAGCGTAAATTTGCCCATGTGCAAAATTACCCACGGCAACAGACCTATCTTAAGGGTCAGACTATGGTCTCTGGCAGTGAAGTCCCTATGCTTCAGCTGGACTGTGGTTTATTTATCATACAGCCGAGAGCATCGCTATTATAGTCTCTAGCAACGGCAGGTGGCCGTGAGACTGGTTTCAATTGCGTACAGCCGAAAATCAAGGCTGTGTTTTTTTTCTCTAACTCCGGAGCGGGTTAAAAGAGGGAAGCTATTTAGCAGCAGAGAAGTTTTTTTGTCGACAGTTCATCAAGTACCTCATGCTTGATGCCAGAACTTCATCATCATCATCATCGCAGAATTCAGGAACAGGTGACAGGGTTACCATACCTAGGTCCTGAAAGTAACGAGAGAAGAGCGTAACGGAGACGCCGCATCATCAGCCCTCGAGTGTTAGAGAGACACTGAGACCAAGAGAGAGAGAGATAGAGAGAGAAGGGAGGAGAAAATATAACAGGACCAGTAGGTCTGTTCAGTGTCCACTCGAAGGATAGATACTGAGCCATTGGGTTACTCCAAGTCTATTATTTGTAGCATTTCCAGTGGTGTTAGTTAGCGGCGCATATCGCCTAACAAGAGGAGAGCGGTGTAGACGGTTCGTTGAGGAAGAGTCAACAGGACTGAGACAGTAGCAATCTTAGTGGTATTAGAGAGTGGAGGCTAAAGTTGACAGCCCCACAAGATCAGAGTACTTTAAAGCACTAACCATTTTTATTGTTCCTCAGCAGGGTGACAGGAAGAGTGAATGTGATTGAGGTTTTTTTTTTGAGGGTCTTGCTATTTAATCGTTACTTGTTTTCAGGCCGTGCAACAGTGCACGCTATCGACTGACTTGATGACGTATGATGCCATTTTATGTTTTTCTAGTATGTAAATAAATATATACATATATTATTTACTGGATCAGCTTCTATTCTTTACTATACTTACTTTAGGTCGTCTGTATAGTGGTGTCTGTGGTCGTTTTTACACACCTTATCTCCTTGTATTTAAAGGAAGTCAGAGGAGGGTGAGATTATAGCCAGTTTGACGTCACGAAGCGGCAAGGGCGAGTCAAAACCTGATTCTATCCCTTGAGCAAATAGTCTCATCTGTCCACAGGCATGTCATTTTCCATCTAAATTCGATCTTCTCAGACTTTCTCATACTAGGGTCTTGCTTTCATTCAGGCAAACTCTATAAACGTAAATCTACTTCGTGACAGTGATGGTATTCGGCCAAAAGATTCGGTGAATTTTTCTTAGGCATGTTGTGTGAAAAGAGGACAATTTCGACATTTCCTTCTCTGTAACTCTCCAGCATTCTGCACCATAGAGAAGCACAGAAAGCACACAGCTCTGATATAATCTTAATTTTGTGCTTGTGCTGTATTGAGAGGACTTCCAGATGTTGTTTAGGCTAAAAAAGGTTGTTCTTGCCTTATTCATTCTGATGTTGATGTCTTTGCCTGCCCCGCCGTCTGGTGTTACTATGCATCCTAGGTATGTGAAGGGGTCTGTCTGTACCAGTTGCTGATTCCTTACTGATATGCGCTCAGGGTTGCTCACATTGAGCGTCATGACCTCTGACTTCTTTAAATTGATGTTCAAGCCCACCTGCTGGCTAAACTTATTAAGTCTATCCGTTTTTTCCTGGATGTGTTGATGTGAATGTGCTAGTAGTGCAATGTCATCTGCGTATTCCAGATCTTCCAATGTTCCTTAATTACACTGACAAACAACATTTTTCTTTCTTATATAAGAATAAGTGTTCTTAGGTCAGTTTCTTGCGCTGATTTCAAATCTGAAATCCGTTTATCTCTATCACGTCGGTTTCTTAAGATATTTGGGAATAAATATATTTTTGGGAAACCGTTATTTGCTCCGTTTCATTTTTACTATATAACTTATTAAAAATTAATAAAATGCAAAATAATTCTACTTTTTATACTGCTAAAAGATGCATGACATATGTTACGCTATTTTTCAAATAGTTACTGTATTTTGAAATAATTCTGAGCGAAATATGGCTTCTAGAAGTTGTAGAAATTCGGCTGATCTGTTCTGTTACGTGTGCGGATATTT
The DNA here is from genome assembly GCA_024509875.1 of Oreohelix idahoensis. NCBI lineage: Eukaryota > Metazoa > Mollusca > Gastropoda > Stylommatophora > Oreohelicidae > Oreohelix > Oreohelix idahoensis. The sequence goes on from JAMPIV010004883.1 coordinate 102,563, forward strand.
TACCGATCGTGTTCACCAGAAAAACTTTACACCATTACTAAAGAAAGCATATGAACGTTATTTCGATTCGAAAGTTGATGATGCAAATAAATCTTGGAAGCCAAATGCAGTTTGTTTGACTTGTGCAAATACATTGGCAGGTTGGTTACGAAAATCGCCGAAGCATAAGTCGATGCCTTTTGGAGTGCCAGTAATATGGCGTGAACCGACAAATCACGCTACTGATTGTTACTTCTGCTTGACAAATATTGAATTGGTTTCGAAACCAGTGCCTCATGATCCAATCACATGTCCAATCCCATTTCCACCAGAACAATATCCGTTGGACGTGAATGAACCATCAGAAAGTGATAGTTTATCTGCTTTAGAAACTAATTCTGACTCGGATTATATACCGGTGAATGATGGTGTTCACTTAATTAACCATTCAGAACTGTCAGATCTAATACGTGATCTCGCTCTTACCAAAGGACAAGCGGAATTACTCGGTTCGCGACTCAAAGAATGGAATCTTTTAGCGCCCAATACTCAGATATCTAAATTTCGTCGTAGACACAGAGAACTTGTTCAATACTTTGAGATGGATGATGGCATTTGCTATTGCAAAGATGTAAACGGTCTAATGGTGCACCTCGGTCATGAGCACATAGTCAACGAATGGCGACTTTTCATCGACTCTTCCAAGACTAGTCTAAAAGCCGTGTTATTGCATAACGGAAATTTATTTTCATCAATTCCAGTCGCCTACTCTGTTCATATGAAAGAAACTTATGACAATATGGCTATACTTTTCCCAAAAATAAAGTACAATGACTACCAATGGCGGATTTGTGTAGACCTAAAGGTCATTGCAATGCTCACGGGCATGCAGACTGGGTATACTAAATTTTGTTGCTTCCTATGTGAATGGGACAGCCGCAACAGACAGGAACATTATGCAAGAAAGGGTGGCCTATCAGGGATCGTATGCAGCTCGGGCATAAAAATGTAATACATGAGCCATTAGTTAACAAAGACAGCATCATTTTACCACCGTTACATATAAAGTTGGGGCTCATGAAGAATTTCGTAAAAGCGTTAGATAAAACGAGCAAAGCTTTCACTTATCTTTGAGAAAAGTTTCCGCAAGTTAGCGATGCAAAGATAAAGGAAGGTATCTTTGTAGGACCTCAGATTAGGAAAGTTATTGCAGACAAACAATTCGAGAACTTGTTACATGGTAGTGAACTTCGCGCATGGATGGCATTCAAATCGATCATCGATAACTTTCTGGGAAATCACAAATCTGTCGACTATGTGCATATTGTTAAGCAGTGCATAGATGCCTACAGAATTATGGGCTGTAACATGTCCCTCAAAATTCATTTGCTCGATTCGCATCTTGACTTTTTCCCTGACAACCTTGGCGAAGTCAGCGATGAACGTGGAGAACGATTCCATCAAGATATCGCCGTAATGGAGTCACGCTATCAAGGACGGTGTAGTGTGACCATGCTTGCCGATTATTGTTGAATGCTTCATCGCGATGTACCACATGTCATTCACCGACGAAAGTCGACTGCAAAGAAATTCAAGCCTACATAACTGTTACACTTCTTGTATGAATGATGTTGTAATACTGTATGCGTTGTTAAAAAACTTGAATTGCGTATTTCTAGAGATCCCGACCTGATAGAGAAAAACGGTTTGCAGATTTAAAAACAGCGCATTAAAATTGACCAGAAAAACATAGAAATGTTGGAGAAAGAAAAAATAAATTTTTTTTTGTTAGTCAGTGTTATCATCCCATTTAAATTCTTCTTCGGCCTTTTTAAAGGTTTGTTCTTCTGTTTCCATGTGACGTGCCCCTCTCTTTCCTATGTTTCAACATTTCAGTACCATGACATCATCAGCTGACATCTTCACAGCATAGGTCAGCTGCAATGCATCTCCAACGTCCTCAGATACTTGTCTTGATGGTGCACTCAGATAGACTCTTGCCTGTCTCTTGTCTTGATGGTGCACTCAGATAGACTCTTGCCTGTCTCTTGTCTTGATGGTGCACTCAAATAGACTCTTACCCGTCTCTTGCCTTGATGGTGCACTCAGGTAGACTCATGCCTGTCTCTTGTCTTGATTGTGCACTCAGATAGACTCTTACCCGTCTCTTGCCTTGATGGTGCACTCAGGTAGACTCATGCCTGTCTCTTGTCTTGATTGTGCACTCAGATAGACTCTTGCCTGTCTCTTGTCTTGATGGTGCACTCTGATAGACTCTTGCCTGTCTATTGTCTTGATGGTGCACTCAGATAGATGGTGCACTCACTAGACTCTTGCCTGTTTGTCGTAAAAGGCGACTAAGGAGGGTATGGGCATGGGGCTGTTTACCCCATCCCGTAAAAACTTCGCACAGTGGGCTGATCACCTGCTTGCCAACCAATCTGATTACAGAAACAATGATAGATTGTTTGGTCTGTTTTTGTTCCACAAAGACGCCACTAGGCGTGGTGGAAACAGCGATAGATTGATCAATTTGTTGTTGCCCTAAGACGCCACTAGGCGTACTGGCCACATACTGCTTTGCCGGTTGATGGCTAAGGATGGAAGAAGAAGAAGAAGACTTTGAATTTGTGAGTTAATTTCTTAGATGTTAGTATTTGTCTCGTGTAGTTGAATGTAGCTTTGGCCATTCCTGTTCTCTTCTCGATTTTTGTTTCACATCAGCATTATTAAGGACACATAAAACTAGATGACTCATTTTAGTTTGGTTTGGTTTTAAAAATCATCTTCATTACACATGGACAACTCTATCAGTGCTGTGATCTTCTCCCTTAGATCCCGACTGGGAACCGAACCCGGTACCTTTAGAATTAGAGACGGACGCCATACCTCTCAGCCACTACGACACCCCCCCCCCCCAACCCCAATCACTACTACCACCACATATTTTAAATTGATGTGAGCGAGACTTTGCACCTATGGGTTTGTCCGGAGAGCAATAATTTCGACCCTGATGAACAATAACAATGACAAAGTGTGTGTGTTGTTACATCTATCTGACATTGTTGAATATAATGTTGGCCATTTCATTTCTTCTCTTGTCTTCTGTTTCACATTCCCAATCTCCAGTTATTATGTGCTTTAAAATTAAAAACTGCTCACTTTTTCCAATATATTTCGATGTATTCTGATTTCTTTATATAAACGTTTAGCAATAGGAATCGTAGTAGGACTCCTACTACGTTAAGTTGTAGGCAAAACTGGTGCAAAATGACACCTTTTGCTATTTGTAGTTTCTTTCTCTGAAGAGTATTTTTCGTGTTTTGCTTCAGGCGAGAAGACACTGAGTGACAGATAATACGTAAATACCAGAAGTCACACATCACAACGGGCTGATCACCCGTTGCCAGTCACTTCGATTACGGAAACAACAGCAAATGGGTTGATTTGCCGTTGCCCTAAAGACGCCACTAGGCGTGATGGGAAACAATGGCAAAGAAAACCTATCTGCTGTTGCCCTAAGACGCCACTAGGCGTAATGGCCACTGACTGCTTTGACGGTCGGTGGCTAAGGACAGAAGAAGAAGAAGGAGAGAAGAAGTCACACACACCAAAACATGGCGGAGAAATAATTATTGTTGTACTTTCTCTGCTGCAGGCCCTCATGTCGGTACCAAAACTCCTGTGGTCATTTATGTGGATGCACTAGTTATGAAGCTATAAAACAACATGTCAAAAACGGCACGGGGAAAAGTTAAGGAAGAAAAAAAGTCAGTTGACTGAAATGTGACTACAGTAGAACTCCATTTATCCGAACCCCATGGGACCGAGCATCGTTCGGATAATCAAATGTTCGGATAATTGGATTACATGATGTATTTCCTCCTTTTTTTTTTCCCAAGCAATCTATTCCAAGCCTTGTTGAGATTATCTTGTGACAGGGTGGTCCAAGCATCAGCTAACATATAGCAGCAGTCTTTGAGATTAAGCTTTTTGGAAAACGCCACCACCCTTTCTTCATCTTCAGCCAACAATAAACGACGCAGGACTTCCTTCTTGTACATCTTTTTAAGCTTTGCTATAACACCCTGATCCATTGGTTGAATCAGTGCTGTTACATTGGGAGGCAAAAAAAATTACTTTAAAATTTGCATCAACTGCATTCAATGTAATCCCGTCTCTGGATGATATGGGTGCATTGTCCAGTAGAAGAATTACTTTTCCAGTTTTTTCTTTTCTTGTTCTTTCAACCTCTTCACATTTGGGGATGGACTGATTTGTATAGCCATCGCGAAATATTTCACTCTGCGTCCAAGCACTCTTCTGTGCTTTGTAGCACAATGGGAGACATGTCACATTCTTTAAACAACGTGTTTTTTTTGGCTTTGCCGATCATTAGCACCGGTAAAAACGATGACTTCCACTGGCATTCCGCTACCAAAATTGTTACTCCACTCTCTTTGCACTTTTTTAAACCCAGAGGGCAAAGCTGCTTCGCGCTGAGATGCAAGTGATTTTTGAGGCAATGATTTCCAGTATAAGCCAGTCTCATCGGCATTATACACATCATCGAGTAAATAACCTTCTTCTTCCAAAAAAGCCAAGAATGTTTCTTTAAAATTTTCAGCGGCAGTTGCATCGCTAGATGAAGATTCCCCTTGAATCTCCAATTCTCGTATGCCATGACGAGATTTAAAGTTTCTTAACCATCCCTGGCTAGCCTTAAAGTCAGGAGGACCGTCAAGTTGACTGTTGAACTGAAGTGCCTTTTCACACAATAGAGAGCCAGAGATAGGTTCCCCTTTGCTTCTTCTTTGCACAAACCATATATACAAAGCCTCTTCCAATTTCAAATCTTTCGCATTTCTCATGGTTTTATGTTTCTTCGACCCATTTTCACTATCCAATTTCGATGCAAAACTCATAATTTTATCCTTGTTACTTTTGATGTCAGAGACGGTAGCTTTCTCAACATTGAAAATCCTCGCAAATGAAGACACAGTTTCACCTTTTTCCTAGTCTCTTGATAATTTCTGTTTTCGTTTCAATTGACAAAACATTGCGGTTCCTTTTATATGCTTTAGGCCTACTGGAAGATGCCAGGTCGCACAGAGAAATACGTGTACACCAAAATTATTCTGCTGTAGTAGCAGACACAATTATTTTAAGTTGAACTGTCTGTTTAGCCAGTGTTCTGCCTAGAACTCACACGTACACTGGATTGGTAAACCAGATATTAACGGACTTTATGATCTAACTGACTTCATGTACGTAAGCGACCGTCCATTAGCCCATCTCATTGTCTACAAATTGTTCGCACACATTTGAAGCTTGCCGCATCAAAAGATTCAGAACTGTAGTCTAACGTGACTGGTGGAGACTGATTTTTTTTTTTCTGGAAAAAGTGTTCGGATAATTGGATGTTCGGATAATTGGGGTTCGGATAAATGGAGTTCTACTGTACTTAATAAACAACTGTTTTTTTAAATCTGGTTAGTGTACTTATATAGCATATTATCTTATAAAATGTATACTGTAAATTATGTATTCTTATTTCCACTTACAATTCCTTTGTTTTTATGTCCCTTTTAAACTCCTTCCGTAAGAGCCGCGCTTGTGTAATGGCTACTGCGTTGTACTGGCGACCAGGTTTTCATGGTTCAAACCCGGGCGTCAGCGTTTGAAAAAATGTTTACGACCGGAAATTTGACTGAATAACCTGAACGGCTCCTGCACACAAATCCCGTGTGGATGGGAAGGAGCGAAGCTCCTGACCGGGTTGGAAGGAAAGTCCACTGACCCTCCAGCCTCGCAATGACATGTCATTGGACCAAAAGAGCTCAAAAGCTCGAATGCCGCTGGTAGGAGAAAAAAACAAAAAACCCTTCCGTCTCAAGCAGTTTTTAGCTTTCACGCAGTCACCATAATGTGTACCATTTTTTGTCCAGATGGTTTATTACAACAAGCTGTTAATATACACTTTTATCAGAAAAAATCTCGTAATATCCATGCCCACGTTCTAACTTGGCAAAAGAATACATTCAAGTGTCTAAGTTGTGTATGCAACAATACTTTTGTTTTATATCGCGTAAGATGTAGACATGAGGAAATTGACTATACCAGTGGGTGTACTAGGCGTCCCTTGGGAGGTTAGCCTACCATAGCGTCACGCATTTTACGGTTCTCGGGTAGGAGCAGTTAAGACAACATATATTATGATATAATGTTTATCTAAACAAGAAAAAACACACACACAAACGAATTAAAAAAATCAAGAGAAAAGACAGAGAACAAACAAACGAACGAACAAACGAACGAACTTTATTTTCAAAATGTAAAGAATTGGGCATGCAGGCCGTCTGACATTCTGCCCTTCCTCTATCTCTTTCTCTCTCTCTCTCTCTCTCTCTCTCTCTCTCTCTCTCTCTCTCTCTCTGTCTCTGTCTCTCTCTCTCTCTCTCTTTCTTTCTGTCTCTCTGTCTCGCATCATGCATAATGTATCCTTTCATCCTCACATTTACTTTAAGCATTATTTAGGCATGTATCGTTACAAAAGTAAGAGACAGAGAGACAGACAGAACAGACAGACAGATAGAAACACCATGACATCACGTACATACCTCACACATACACACACACACACACATGAATGAGGGGTCAAAGAGAGAGAGAATGACCGCCGCCGCCACCCAGCAAGACACTTGATGATGATCATTGCTAATGTTAATGTTGTTATGACAGTAGTGTTCGCCCCTGATGAAATGTTGTCGCAACGTTTGTTGATTACATTGACAAATATTTGTTTTTATCCGTCATATTCTACCAATACTAAACACCAGTCTACAGCCTTAATGCATTTCACCCCATATCATCACTATTTCGTGTTTGATTCCGACGGAACATTGACCTACCACAACAGGAGGCCACCCGTTAGGCAGCATTATGTCCTCTTGTAATTTCTGAAGTAATTTGTTTTACGGGATGAAGATGCCATCCTGAACAACACCCACTTATTTGTCACCTCTTACGACATGCTTTAGGGGCAATAGCCCTATTATTTCATTGTTTCCCCAGAGATCTTCTGGAATTATACAAAATGGCACCTACAAGCTTATTTCTTATTCATATAAAAACAACATATCATTGTATAATTATTATTTCCACTAATCATTTATTGTGGAAGTCTGAAGTCAAACGAGGAAGACGAGGAAGATTTATTGCTTAAAAATATGTATATGTGTGTGTGTGTATGTGTGTGTGTATATATGTGTGTGTGTCAAAGCTTAATACAGTTGAAGAATCTTACAATTAACCTAGTCATTGCAAATGGGTATATGGCTGTTCTTTATTTAGGAAAGGCAAAGCTATCGATTAAGGAAGCCAGTCACCCCACTTCATTAAGCCAGACCGAGTATAGTGAAATTCTCCCCACTTCTCTACGGCAGTATCGGCTATGTACCTACCTCTACTTGTAAACGGTTTATTCATGCTGTTAACATTTGATCCATCTCTGGGTAAGACACTCAACCGAACGATAAAACAGTACTTAGATGGTCGCTAGTCCTAACACATTTACTCTTGCAATGAAGCGATGGTTCCAACTGGGTGAATCTAGATTAAATCCCCAAAGCATCTATTACTTCCCTGATGTATGTCGTAAAAGACGATTGATATGAGGTTGTATATTAAACAATGTCATTATGTAAAAAGAAAACATTGCTACAGTATCCAACGCTTTAATAACCGTATGCTTTGGTATTTGCTCCGTAAAAAAAAACATCCATCAGCAGTGGTGGGTCCCTGCTCCATATAAACAATCAAGATGAGAACGATGATATTTCCTACTTCTCTAACTTTTTGGTTACCTTATGTCTTCTTTCTTTCTTTCTTTCTTTCTTTCTTTCTTTCTTTCTTTCTTTCTTTCTTTCTTTCTTTCTTTCTTTCTTTCTTTCTTTCTTTCTTTCTTTCGTTTGTTTGTTTATTTCTGTGTCTTTCTTTCTTTCTTCCTGTTTACCCTGCCATTTACGCATTTAACATTCCCTCCCTACGGCAGTATCCACACTGGGACTACCTTCATCTGTATTTGATGATATATTTGTCTACACTTCTCATCAGCGTTTAAAACAAGATCAATACTTTTTTTACGCCCTAGATCATTATTTGTTTAAAAACGAACAAGTCGGCTAATGATATTGCATTTTTATTTGGACTTATCGAACAAAAATTAAATAATATTATTTTCTAAAGCTTACTATTTGATGTAATTTGACAACACAAAACCTGAATAAACCGCGTGGATTAAAGTGGATTAATTTCAAGTGGATTAAACTCTATACGTTTTATGATTATATGTATTAAATAAAGTGACTGTCAAGAGTCATTGTCGACACATATCACCTGTTGAAATTTAATGCAGATAATAGCGGAAATTTCATACATTATGCAAATTTCTAATTCGATATTCTCGACCAATGAAAAGCTTTTCCCTTTTTGTGTTGTTCTCTAATTTATTTATTATAACACGGTATGTGTATATGTATGCAGCATGTATGTGTCGCGAACATAGTTTGCGCACCACTTGGGGATTTTGTATTTTGAGCATATATAGTCATCTTCTTCTTTGATCTTTAGCCGCCGACCGTCAAAGCAGTAAGTGGTCATCACGCCTGGTGGCGTCTTGCAGGGCAGCAACAAATTGATTCCACTTTGCTCGGTCAGCGGCCTGCCTTCGTACAGTGCCCTAACTCTGGTTCGTTCTTTGCAACTCAGCCTCCACAGTCCTCCGCCAAGTCGTTTTTGGTCGGCCGCTCTTTATTTTTCCTTCAGGGGTCCATAGCATAGCTGTTCTTGTGATGGCATCGGGGTCTCTTCTGAGGACATGGCCAACCCAACTCCAGGGTCTGCCAGCTATGATGGTGTGCATGTTCTCTTGCTTGCTCCGAGTAAGCAGATCTTGGTTGGTTATAGTATTCGGCCAAAAGATTCGGAGAATTTGTGACAGGGTGTGAAAGCGATCTGCCATCAATGGTACCTATACCTTGTAGCGGTATGGCAGCTTGTGTACTCTGACAATCCCCAAGAGCTATGCCAGTGGGAGATTTACTCCTGGTAGGTTCAACTAAGCTGGACTGGTCTGCGTGGGTAGGGGTCAGACAAAAGCTGGTACTCTGGTCCTCCAGGTTGGGGGTTTTAGCACAGGGCCGACACCCCTGTCTATGTAAAAAATCGCACATATTACGGAAACAACAATAAATGGGAAAACTTTGCTGCGGGACGGACATCCGGAGTCTCAGGCTCGTATGACTGACAGTGCTGAAAGCCGAAAGGAAGCCACTGGCATGAAAACGGATGCTCCGACCGTAAAATACGAAACCAGAATTGGTTTTTTGGAGCGTCAGAACTATGAATGAGGCAGGAAAGCTGAGACAAATCACAGAGATGAGGAACTACAAAATACATATCCTGGGAATAAGCGAGAGCAGATGGACAGGTAAGTGGAGAATAAAAACAGCTACAGGGGAAACAGTACTTTATTCTGGCAGAGAGGATGGTCAGCACAACGAAGGTGTAGCCATTATCCTGAAGAAAGGAATGGAAAGGTCTTTACTGGAATGGAAACCCATCAACAACAGACTGATAAGAGCAAGACTGAGAGGGAGGTTCACCAACACCACAATTATACAATGCTATGCACCAACAAACGACAGCGATGAAGAGATCAAGGACGAGTTCTATCAACAGGTACAAAAAGAAATGGAAACTACACCCAGGTACGATCTCAGTAATGGGAGACCTAAATGCGAAAGTGGGAGCACACAATAATTATAACGAAAGAGTAATGGGGAAATGCGGCAGTGGACCAGCAAATGAGAATGGGGACAAATTAATAAGCTTCTGCAGTATTAACAACCTGGTCATTGGAGGAACACTTTTTCCACACAAGGAAGTGCTCAAGTTAACATGGGAATCACCAAACGGACGAGACAGAAACCAGATAGATCACATAATGATCAATGGCAGATGGAGACATGCACTACAAGACGTGAAAGTAGGAAGAGGCGCAGAAGTGGGAAGTGATCATCAAATAGTAGTAGCTAGACTGAAAGTGAAACTCAGAGCTGCTGAACCAGTTGCAGTCAAACAGAAAAGATACAACATCACGAAACTGAAGGATCCCCTCACCAGAAAAGCTTTCGTGGTCGACGTAAAAAGAAGATATGAGATTATCAAAAGCCAGGAAAGAACAGAGACCGATGATGTTGACCAGAGATTCAACACCATCTCAACAATATACAAGGAAAGCAGCAAGTCATGCTTGGGATTCCAGGAAAGAAAGAGCCAAGACTGGATAACACCAGATACGATAAACACCATAGCGAAGAGAAAGGAAATGAAAAGAAAGAAAATAGAAGCTAAGTCTCCCAGGTTAAAGGCAATATAAAGTGAACAGTACAGTCAGCTGGACAAGGAAGTTAAACGTCAAACCCGTGCTAACAAAAGGACATTTCTGGATGACCTTGCAAGACAGGCAGAAGAGGCAGCACTGAGAAATGAACAAAGCACAGTATACAAAATAACTAAAATCATCAGTGGAAAACGAGGTGCAAACAATATTACATTAGTAAGAGATAAGCACGGAAATCTCATCACGACAGCAAAGGGACAGGAAACAAGATGGGCAGAGCATTTCAGAGAAACTCTGAATAAGGAACCACCAGAGACACAATTGAATGTTCCTGAGGCTGAAAATGATCTAGATGTTAATACAGACATCCCACGAAAAGAAGAAATCATCACAGCAATCAAAGGGTTAAAGAATGGAAAAGCTCCTGGTCATGATAACTTAAATGCAGAGCTATTTAAGACAGACCCAGAGCTAGCAGCAGAACTATTAGAACCACTATTTGCACAAGTCTGGAAAACAGGGACAACACCAACAGAGTGGAGAAAAGGAATAATTGTCAAATTGCCCAAGAAGGGAGATTTTGCAGACTGCAATAATTGGAGAGGAATAACTCTTCTCTCAGTTCCCAGCAAAATACTAGACAGGATAATTATACAGAAAATCTCAAAAGCAGTAGACCACAAACTGTGATTTTGAAAAGGCTTTTGACAGTATACAAAGGGACAGTTTATGGAAAATACTGAGGGCTTATGGAATTCCAAGCTGCATAGTGTCAATCATAAAAAGCCTTTATGCCAACTTTACGTGTAGCATTGGGCAGAGCAACCTAACCTTTGAAGTGAAGACAGGAGTACGACAGGGATGCCCCTTATCAACCACTCTATTTTTAACAGTCATAGACTGGGTGATGCGCCAGACAACAGAGGGCAATCCAAGAGGAATAAGATGGACTACATTTTCTACATTGGAAGATCTGGAATATGCAGATGACATTGCACTGCTAGCACATTCACATCAACACATCCAGGAAAAAACGGATAGACTTAATAAGTACAGCCAGCAGGTGGGCTTGAACATCAACCTAAAAAAGAAAAAGGTCATGACGCTCAATGTGAGCAACGCTGAGCCCATATCAGTAAGGAATCAGCAACTGGAACAGACAGATGTCTTCACATACCTAGGATGCATAGTAACACCAGGCGGCGGATCAAGCAAAGACCTCAACAACAGAATGAACAAAGCAAGAATAGCCTTTTTTAGTCTAAATAACATTGAAGTCCTCTCAGTACAGCACAAGCACAAAATTAGGATTATATCAGAGCTGTGTGCTTTCTTTGCTTCTCTATGGCGCGGAGAGCTGGAGAGTCACAGAGAAGGAAATGTCGAAATTGTCCTCTTTTCACACAACATGCCTAAGAAAAATTCTCCGAATCTTTTGGCCGAATACCATCACCAACCAAGATCTGCTTACTCGGAGCAAGCAAGAGGACATGCACACCATCATAGCTGGCAGACGCTGGAGCTGGGATGGCCATGTCCTCAGAAGAGACCCCGATGCCATCACAAGAACAGCTATGCTATGGACCCCTGACGGAAAACGAAAGAGAGGCCTACCAAAAACATTTTGGCGGAGGACTGTGGAGGCTGAGATGCAAAGAATGAACCAGAGTTGAGGCACTGTAAGTGTCTACAGACTCTGACGACTTCAAACTGGTTCATAAATACATGTTCTAGTGTTTAAATCTTGCTTAAGTATTCTTACCCTAACTCTAATAAGTGGCAGCACCTTAGTGCTAATCAGACGTAGTAGTCCATACTGTCACAAATTTTTCTTAGGCAGGTTGTGTGAAAAGAGGACATTTTCGACATTTACTTCTCTGTTACTCTCCAGCATTCCGCACCATAGAGAAGCACAGAAAGCACACAGCTCTGATATAATCTTAATTTTGTGCTTGTGCTGTACTGAGAGGACTACCAGATATTGTTTAGACTATAAAAGGCTGTTCTTGCTTTGTTCATTCTGTTGTTGATTACTTTGCTTGCTCCGCCATCTGGTGTTACTATGCATCCTAAGTATGTGAAGGTGTCTGTCTGTTCCATTTGTTGATTTCTTACTGTTATGGGCTCGGGGTTGCTCACATTGAGTGTCATGACCCCAGTCTTCTTTAGAAGACTATACTTATTAATTCTATCCGTTTTTCCTGGATGTGTTAATGTGAATGTGCTAGTAGTGCAATGTCATCTGCATATTCCAGATCTTCCAGTGTAGAAAACGTAGTCCATCTTATTCCTCTTGGACTGCCTTCTGTTGTCTGTCGCATCATGCAGTCTATGACTCTTAAAAATAGAGTGGTTGATAAGGGGCATCCCTGTCGTACTCCTGTCTTCACCTCAAAGGTTAGGTTGCTTTGCCCTACTCTACACGTAAAGTTGGCATAGGCTTTTTATGATTGACACTATGCAGCTTGGAATTCCATAAGCCCTCAGTTTTTTCCATAAACTGTCCCTATGTATACTGTCAAAAGCCTTTTCAAAATCAACGAAATTAATGAACAGCTGTCTCTGCTCTATAATGTTCATGAGGTTAAATATATGATCTGCACATCTTCTGTTCTTTCTAAATCCTGCTTGTTCTTTCCTCAGTTTGTGGTCTACTGCTTTTGAAATTCTCTGTATAATTATTGTTGCAGGCACCGGGTGTGTCTTGATAATGGCAATGTTAGCTGTCACGGCTGACAAAGAGTGTTGTCAGCTGAATCGGGCTTATTATAGGTGGCCGACAAATTCAACAACGCGAATAGATATTGATGTGGGTGGAGAACAGGTATGTCAATGGTGATGAGGTCAACAACACTGAAAAGATGGGTCATCAACTTGACCAACGGTTAGCAATGTACACTGGACCCATGTTGTACATTACGATTCGATTTTATTATAGGCAGACGAAGATAGTAACATCACTGGTAGACAAATGGTTCAATTGTAGTTACTTCATGGTAAAACATCATACATCATGCAATAAGTGTTAAGACAGCCGTTTGATTGACGTCACCGACTCATAAGCGCTGAAGGTCAACGGCTTGACAAAATATACATGGTGATTGCGAAGGAACCATGTTTTCACATCTTCAGGTACATAAATCAATCCTGAACATTATCGCGTCTGTTGCTAGAGGGACGCACTAGCCATTGAACATCACTGGTACAATGGTAGTTCTACCATAGCATACAGAGCCATTGGTCTCTGAGGCGTGAGACGTCGAAAAATCAGCTATATTCTGGCAACAATATAATAACTTGAATGCTTCCCGGAAAAGTACATCAGGAACTAGCTTCTCTGCCTTTCAATATATATATATATATATATATATATATATATATATATATATATATATATATATATATATATATATATATATATATATATATATATATATATATATATATATATATATATATATATATATATATATATATATATATATATATATGCATATAAACTTGCCAATGTCTTCTCCACAATTTTAGAGGAAGAACGCAAAAATACGTCCGTCATGGACGATTACTATATCATAAAGTCTCTAGGGTATGATTTGTATAGCAACAAATGGACGCAATAAAAGTGCGTCATCTGCATTCAATGATGATGCAGAAAAGTACGCATAACTATTTAAACAATGTACATCTATATCAGATGCACTCACATGTGCGTCTATCAAAACTAGACTGGCATGTGAAAGTCTCACACACTTAACTCCCACGCGCAAAAAGGACTTAACAATTATCCTGCTTAATTTTTTGCTGGGAACTGAGAGAAGAGTGATTCCTCTCCAATTGTTGCAGTCTGCAAGGTTTTCCTTCTTGGGCAATTTGACAATTATTCCTTTATTTTACTCCGTATGTCTTGTCCCTGTTTTCCAGACTTGTGCAAATAGTGGTTCTAGTAGTTCTGCTGCTAGCTCAGGGTCTGTCTTAAATAGCTCTGCATTTAGGTTATCGTGGCCAGGCGCTTTTCCATTCTTTAACCCTTTGATTGTCGTGATGATTTCTTCCTTCCGTGGAATGTCTGTATTAACATCTAGATCGTTTTCAGCCTCAGGAACATTCAACTGTGTTTCTGGTGGTTCCTTGTTCAGAGTTTATCTGAAATGCTCTGGCGATCTTGTTTCCTGTCCCTTTGCTGTCGTGATGAGATTTCATTGCTTATCTCTTACTAATGTAATATTGTTTCACCTCGTTTTCCACTGATGGTTTTAATTATTTTGTATACTGTGCTTTGTTCATTTCTCAGTGCTGCCTCTTATGTCTATCTTGCAAGATCGTCTAGGGCAGCGCTTTTCAACCTGTGCGCCGCGGCGCCCTGAGGCGCCATTACTGACGGTCAGGGGCGCCGTGGGTGGGCGTGGATTTTTTTTCGTATTTAACTGTAAAGAAAACACAGAGCTGTGGTGAACTTTATTAAAACTCGACCTCATAGAGCTAGATGTTTCAGTAAAATGTGTCACGATATAGGGGGCTGAGCATACGTCTCTCTTATTTTATAGCAGCACTCGATGGCTTTCTATAGGAAATGTTTTATCGCGCATTTTTGAACTCTATTCTTATCTTGAAGAAGAAAACCATGTCAGTGCTAAGTGCTTTAAGGACACTGGCTTCCTGTTAAAAGATGCATACCTCTGTGATCTTTTTGAAAAGTTGAACTCGTTGAATAAGTCTCTGCAAGGAAGTCAAACTCATTTGATTCAACTTATTGACAAAGTTTCGGCCTTCAAAAAGAAGCTTCTTCTTTGAAAGAGAAAAATCAGTGAAGGAGGAGAAATGGACTACTTCCCAGGATTGCAGCAGTTAATTACAGAAAATGAAATAGATTTTAGTGCAGATATTGTTTCTATAATTCAAGGACACGTATCTCAACTCTGTGTTCATTTTGAAAAATACTTTCCTGAAAACTGTGACAGGTTTCATTGGGTTCAAAATCCCTTCAGTAGTGATGCGCCTTCGGACTTCAATACTGCAGAAGAGGAAGAACTGATAGAACTTTCATCAGACTCTTCACTACAAGCGAAGTTTTCATCCATGGCATTGCCAAAATTTGGTATTCAGTAAAACAGGAGTTCCCAAGCTTGAGCAAGAGAGCACTAAAGATATTAATTCCTTTTGCAACCTCCTATCTCTGCGAGGCTGGGTTTTCAGCAGTGGCTGCCTTAAAACCAAGTTCAGATCAAGACTTGATGTGGAGATGGAAATGAGGGTAGCTGTATCTCAATTGGTGCCAAGATTTGACAAGCTGTGTAACAACAAGCTAGCTCAAGTTTCACACTGAGGTGACTGATACTTTATTCATCATTTTTTTTTTTTAGTTTTACAGTACAAGATTTTTGTTATAGAGATTGAATCATTAGTGCAGTATATCAGTGAATGATTTTCGGACAAAAATATTTAAAAAATATTAGAAAGAAACTACTTCATCGGTGCTGTTTTCTTTTTTAATAAGTAAGAGTCTTCAAAGTGGACTTTGTGTATATCTTTTCTTGTTCGTGTAATTTTTTCACAGATTATCCAATTGCATAAAAAAAATTACATTTAAAAATTAAATTGTTTAAAAGTCTTTCCAAAGCTCTCCTGCTCAAAAAAAGTTAAGCTAAATATCGAAACATCGCTAGAGTTTTTACCAGTTATCCCACAGGGGAGCCGCAGAAAGAATGTAGTTGGTCAGGGGAGCCATGGACTCAAAAAGATTGAAAACTGCTGGTCTTGGAAATTCCTTTTGTTGGCTCGGGTTTGGCGTTTAACTTCCTTGTTCAGCTGACTGTACTGTTCGCTATATAGTTGCTTTAACCTGGGGGGACTTCGCTTCTGTTTTCTTTCTTTTCATTTCCATTCTCATCGTTATGGTGTTTAATATTTCTGGTGTTATCCAGTCTTGCTTATTCCTTTCCTGGAATCCCAAGCATATTTGCTGCTTTCCTTATATATTGTGGAAATGGTGTTGAATTTCTGGTCTATATCATCAGACGATGTCTTTTCTTGATTTTTGGCAATTTGATATCGTTTCTTTATATCAGCAGCAAAAGCTTTTCTGGTAAAGGGGTCCTTCAGTTTGCTGATGTCAAACCTTTTCTGTGTAGTTACAATTGGTCCAGCCGTTCTTAGTTTCACTTTCAGTTTTGCTACGACTAAATGGTGGTCACTGTATAAACATTTATAACATATAAGGAAGGGAAATCCGAGGCCTGTAAACAGTAAATAAATATTAGACAAACATAAAGGTATGTTTTCAGGCACTCGTAAGAAATAAAGAAGTAGAACACTAGACAACAGAAAAACAACAGACGTGAGTGGCTTACCCAGGATTTGAACCCCGGACCTTCCGTACGACAACACCGCCTAGCTATACAAGCGAATCACACTATCCTCCCGGCCAGCTAGGCATCCCCCAAAAAGATGCTTTGATGACCAGCCATTAGTGCGAAACGCAAGACAACACCGGAAGTTTACAATGTAAACATACCTTTATTCATTCATAACCCTCCACTCCCAAAGGAGCATAGGCCTTCAACAAACACATGCCAAGTCCTCTTGTCACGTGCCATCATCTCAAGTTCTTTCCATGTTCTCCTCATCATTTTCACCTCTGTTTCCAACTCTCTTCTCCATGTACTTCTTGGTCTTCCTCTGCCTCTCTTGCCCTGGGGGTTCCAGAACAAGGACTGCCTTGTAATGCTATCAACAGGCTTCCTCAGTGTGTGTCCTATCCATCGCCATCGTCTTCTTCTCATCTCTTGTTCCACTGGCACTTGTCCAGTTCTTGTCATCAGTTCCACATTGGTAACCTTGTCATACCATTTTAATCCCTCTATTCTACGCAAGCACCCATTTATGAAAGTCTGTAGCTTTTTGGTTGTTGTCTTTGTTGTTCTCCATGTCTCTGAGCCATACAATAGGACTGACTTCACATTTGAGTTGAAGATTCTTATTTTCATGTTGGATCCTATTTCTCTTGATCTCCATATATTTTCCAATGCAATGAAAGCTCCTCTTGCCTTTTGTATTCTTATTTTGATATCGCTGTCTGTCCCTCCAACTTTATCTATACTGAAGCACATTAAAAACGCACCACTATTATATATACTGATGCCGAGAAGCTGGCAAAAAAAAAGTGTGGGAATGGATTTTCCCCGTGTTTGCCATGAGGTAGAGAGTGAATGGCTGCTGGAATGGAAAGTGCAAGATTCAACCCATGGGTGTGTGTACAGACTACATGAAAACGATGAAAGTTACACGTGCAACACGATTCTCAACAGCTATGACCCTGAAAATGTGTACGCGTTGTGGCAGTATACTCGGTATAAAAAGGCCGTTGAGACAAAACACCCAGTACATGTGCTTGAAATGCCACGACTATCTGAAAACGACCGCCAACGAGCCATTGGTATGTTGGAGACCGGAATGAGCTCGCAGGCCATTGACAGAAGGATGAATTGCCACCACAGCACTATTGTACGTCTCAATGAACGTTACGGAACCACTGAAAATTCCCGGGATAGACTTCGGAGTGGCCAACCACGAGTTACTACCCCTGCGCAAGATCGTCATATTGTGCTGAGTCACCTAAGGAATTGACTCTCCCGGCAAGTCAAACAGCAAGAGCAATAGTGGGTAGACATGGGCAAGTCTCTCGAATGACAGTCATACGACGACTCAGAGATACAGGCCTTACTGCAAGACGACCTTATGTTGGGCCAAACTTGACTCACAGACATCGTTAGCAGCGCCTGCAATGGGCAGAGCAACATATCAGATGGACTAGACTGCAGTGGAATGCTGTCCTATTCACAGACGAGAACAGATTCAACATATCCTTTGCAGATGGACGTATGCGGATTTAGCGACGGTGTGAAGAGCGCTTTGCAGATTGCTGTGTCAACCGATTTCGAGGTGGCAGTATTCACATTTGGGGAGGATTCAGTTTTCACCATTGCTTGCCTCTTCACGTCTTCCGTGGAAATGTTAATGCTGTGACATATCGAGATGAGGTTCTGGATGCACTGGTTGCTCCTGAGTTCACAATTTATCCAGACTTGCAGCTTCTCCAGCAGGATAACGCACGTGCATTTTTTTGTATTTTTGGTTTTCTCCCTTGCCTGCACAGAATGCAATGAATTTCATAACAATCAAATGTACAAATTAATGACCAGCATGGATTCATAGGAAAATGAATAAAGATTCCAAATATGTAAACTTGTACACACTTATATTTACATTTCACACTCTGTTCCTGGATTATACAGGTGGTGCGTTTTTAATGTGCTTCAGTATATATTACTGCCAAGATATGTGTATGATTCTACCTCTTGTATTGGTGTTTCTTCAAGTTCAACCCTGTTTTCATTACCTGCATTTATTCGCATTATTTTTGTCTTTTCCCTGTGTATTTTCAGACCCAATTGCTGTGACCTCTCATCGAGTGTTTCCAATTTGTCCTGCATCTGATTACGGTTATGGGACAGGAGAGCCAAATCATCAGCAAAATCCAGATCATCCAACTGCTTAGTCAGAGTCCACTGGATTCCATTTCTGTTGTGTGTTGTCGATGATCTCATAACCCAATCTATTGCCAGCAAGAAAAGAAATGGAGACAAGAGGCATCCCTGTCGCACTCCTGTTCTTATCCCAAATGGTTCTGTAAGCTGTCCTTCATGAAGAACTCTGCACGTCATGTCTTCATAGGTTTTCTTTATTAAATTAATGATCTTCAGGGGAACTCCATAATGCCTCATCAATTTCCAAAGTGATTCTCTGTCCACACTGTCAAATGCTTTTTCGTAGTCCACAAATCCGATGTATAGTGGTGAATTCCATTCCAGACTTTGTTCAACTATTATTCTCAAAGTGGCTATCTGGTCTGTACATGATCTGTTTTGTCGAAAACCTGCTTGTTCGTCTCTCAATTTCTTGTCTATGGACTCCTTTAATCTCTCAAGGATAATCCTGTTCAATACCTTTCCTGGCACTGATAGTAACATTATTCCTCTATAATTTGTGCACTCTTGTAGATTTCCCTTCTTAGGCAACTTAACCAGATATCCTTCCTTCCATTCTGCTGGTATCTCTTCTTTTTCCCAGACTTTACCAAGTAATTTATATAACATCTCTGTAGCCGTGTCGATATCTGCTTTGATGGCTTCTGCTGGAATGCCATCAGGTCCAGACGCTTTTCCATCTCTTAGAAGCTTTATGGCTTTCTTTATTTCTTCCTTCGTTGGTCTTTCACCGTTAATTTGTAGCTCTTCTTCTGCTGGCTGGATGTCCGGCGGGTTTTGTGGAGCTGGTCTATTGAGAAGGTCCCCAAAATATTCTGTCCACCTCTTCATTTGCTCTTGTATATTGCTGAGCAGTTTCCCATTCTTATCTTTTATGAGGCAACTTGTTTGCTTGTATTTCCCTGTTAGCTTCTTTGTGCTGCTATACAGTTCTCTCATATTTCCTTTGGCTGCAGCATCTTCTGCCTCTCTTGCCAACTCCTCAATATACTTCCTCTTGTCTCTTTTGATACTTCTTTTTACTTCTTTGTTTGCTTCTGTGTACACTTCTTGAGCCTTGGCTTTGGAACTTCTGGTTTTGCTTGTGTTTAACTCTGCTTTCTTGTTTTTTCTATCTTTTATCTTATTGATGGTTTCTGTTGTTATCCATGCTTTTTGTTGTCTTTCCCTTTTCCCCAGTATTTCTTCACATGTCTCCTTCCATACCGTTTTGACCTGCTGCCAATAGTCTTCTGTATTCTCTACATCTTCCAACTGTTGGAGCACTTGGAATTTGTTGGATACTGTGACCGCAAATTTGTCTCTTGTTTCTTGATTTCTTAGCTGTCCTACATTAAACTGTTGTCTATAATTTTGCATTGTTGCATATCTCTTGAGTTTCATTTTTACTTTGGCTATCAGAAGATGGTGATCTGATGCCACATCTGCTCCTCTATATACCTTTACATCCTGCAATGATGATCTAAACTTCTTTTTTATGCATATATGATCGATCTGATTTTCTGTTCTATGGTCTGGTGATATCCATGTTGCCTTGTGTATTCTCTTATGTGGAAACATGCTTCCTCCTATAGCCA
The DNA here is from genome assembly GCA_024509875.1 of Oreohelix idahoensis. Taxonomy (NCBI): domain Eukaryota; kingdom Metazoa; phylum Mollusca; class Gastropoda; order Stylommatophora; family Oreohelicidae; genus Oreohelix; species Oreohelix idahoensis. The sequence goes on from JAMPIV010004883.1 coordinate 123,067, forward strand.
GTTGATTTGAAGCACAGAAGTTTGCGAATAGTTCTCCATTTTCATTCATTACTCCTAGCCCATGTTTTCCCATGACTTCTTCAAATCCGGTATTGACTGTACCTATCTTTGCATTCACGTCACCCATCAAAATTGTGATGTCTCTTCTTTTTACTTTATCCATAATTTCCTGTAGTTTAGTATAAAATGCTTCTTTCATAGACTCTTCTTTGTCATTAGTTGGTGCATAACATTGGATGACATTGACATGAATTTTCTTTTTAGCTGTTTTGAAAATAGCTGTTATTATTCTGGGTCCCACAGCTTCCCATTCAATGAGTGCTTTCTGTGCTTCTTTAGATAACATAAGAGCTACCCCTTCACTGTGGTGTGAACTTTCGTCTTCGTGTCCTGAGGACAGCACCAATTCACCTGTGATGAGTTTCTTCCTGTCTACCCCCTTCCACTTTGTTTCACACATTCCCAGAACCTCGATTTTGTATTCCCTCATTTCTGCTGCTACTTGTGCCACTTTCCCTTGTTCGTTCAATGTCCGAACATTCCAGGTGCCAAATCTGGAAGTTCTCCTAGAAGAAAGAAGGTTAGTCAGCAACACAGACTCCTTTCGGCTTTCTCTGTGTTGCATCATACGCCTCCCCGCGAGAGGACCTTCCCCTGTCTTGGATGGCTGTGTTTTATTTTCTTTATTTGACTTGTCCATATTTGTTGAAGTTTTTTGTGTTTTAAATTTTTTTTAACAGGATGGGGTAACCGGCCCCATGCCCAACCCTCCTTAGTCGCCTTCTACGACATGCTTGGCAGGGGACAGTGTTACTATTCTTTGCTCCCCTTTCGGGCCCCGGTAACACACGAGTGAAACATACCTTTATGTTTGTCTAATATTTATTTACTGTTTACAGGCCTCGGGTTTCCCTTCCTTATATGTTATAAATGTTTATACAATACCAGAAACCTACCCTCTGTTCTATACTACTGTTCTTAAGTCTTCTATCATTTACTAGACACAGTATCAAGGTCTTTGTCTTGTGTGGACTGACATAAACTGTATTTTTTTTTTTTTTCCCTTAACCAGCGGCACTTGGGACAGAGGGTTTATCACAGGAGCCGTTCAGGCTATTCAGTCAAATTTCCGGCCGTAAACATTTCTTCAAACGCCGACGCCCGGGTTTGAACCATGAACACCTGGTCGCCAGTACAACGCCGAAGCCATTACACCAGCGCGGCTCCCACATAAACTGTATAATAGGGGAACAACAGAAGTGATTGTGTCATTAATAAGGCTAAGCTGCTCATTGTAAACTTCCGGTGTTGTCTTGCGTTTCGCACTAATGATTGGTCATCAAAGCATCTTTTTTTGGGGATGCCTAGCTGGCCGGGAGAATAGTGTGATTCGGCTTTCAGTTTATGTCAGTCCACACAAGACAAAGACCTTGATACTGTGTCTAGTAAATGATAGAAGACTTAAGAACAGTAGTATAGAACAGAGGGTAGGTTTCTGGTATTGTATAAACATTTATAACATATAAGGAAGGGAAACCCGAGGCCTGTAAACAGTAAATAAATATTAGACAAACATAAAGGTATGTTTACATTGTAAACTTCCGGTGTTGTCTTGCGTTTCGCACTAATGGCTGGTCATCAAAGCATCTTTTTGGGGGATGCCTAGCTGGCCGGGAGGATAGTGTGATTCGCTTGTATAGCTAGGTGGTGTTGTCGTACGGAAGGTACGGGGTTCAAATCCTGGGTAAGCCACTCACGTCTGTTGTTTTTCTGTTGTCTAGTGTTCTACTTCTTTATTTCTTACGAGTGCCTGAAAACATACCTTTATGTTTGTCTAATATTTATTTAATGGTGGTCACTTCCCACATCTGCACCTCTTCTTACCTTCATATCTTGTAATGCATGTCTTCATTTACCATTAATCATCATGTGGTCTATTTGGTTTCTGTCCCGACCATTTGGTGATTCCCATGGTAATTTGTGAATTTCTTTGTGTGGGAAAAGTATTCCTCCAATGACCAGGTTGTTAATGCTATAGAAACATATTCATTTATCCCCATTTTCGTTTGCTGATCCCGCTGCCGCATTTCCCCATTACTCTTTTATTATATGTATTGTGTGTTCCAACTTTCGCATTGAGGTCTCCTATTACTATGATAAGATCGTATCTCGGTGTGTCTTCCATTTCTTTTTGCAGTTGTTGATAGAATTCATCCTTGACCTCTTCGTCGCTGTCATTTGTTGGTGCGTAGCATTGTATTATTGTAGTGTTGGTGAATCTCCCTCTCAGTCTTATTCTTATCAGTCTGTTGTTGATGGGTTTCTATTACAGCAGTGACCTTTCCATTCCCTTCTGTAGAATAATGGCTACACCTTCATTGTGCTGTCCACCCTCTCTTCCAGAGTAAAGTGTTTCTCCTGTTGCTGTTTTAACTTTTCCTGCCCCTGTCCATCTGCTCTCGCTTATCGTTAGAATGTGTAATCTATAGTTTCTCGTTTCCGCTGTGACCTGTTTTAGTTTTCCCGTCTTGTTCATTGTCCTGACATTCCAAAATCCTATTCTTGTTTCACGTTTTGCGGTCAGGACCTCCGTTCTCGTGTCAGGGGCTTTCTTTCGGCTTTCACCACTGACAGTCATACGAGCCTCAGACTCCGGATGTCCGTCCCGCAACAAAGTTTGATCATTTGTTGTCGTTTCCGTAACTTCGTTTCTTTTTACATAGACAGGGGTGTCTGATCTATGCTAAAACCCCCAACCTGGAGGACCAGGGTGTCTGCTTTAGTCTGATCCCTGCCCGCGCAAACCTGTCCAGCTTGGTAGAACGTTCCAGGAGTAAAACTCCCGCTGGCATAGCTCTAGGGTAATCAGGGTACGCAAGCCGCCATACCTCGACAAGGTAGTGACACCTGTGATGGCAGAAGAGCACATATAGTGCTCACAATGATTTGTCGGATATGACGCCTAGGATGAGGCCAAGCGACATGGGCCTTTTCTTTGTGTACCTTGGAATTTTATAGACGTGGTGCTGTATTGACCCGTTTATGTTATGTGTTCCTAGTATAACGGCGCTGTGAATGAATGTGATTTATACGTGGAGATGAAGTGTCAAGTAAAGTCAGATTACATTTATTAATGGAGCACCATGACTTAGTAATATACTAATTGGATGTGGAAGAAAATGACAGATGTAAATGAATAATCTTGCAGGGATGATCAAATTGAATTTAGGAGTTGTTCATCATTAATGATTTGATCGTGAATTAACCACATATGAAAAGCTTAATGGAATCACGTTGTCTGTGGAACTGTTGTGGATCTGCAATTAAATGCTGTACTGTGTAAATTGACGGCTCGTGGAGATTAATTGCATCGCTTATAATTGTTTTCCAGTTGACTTTTCATTGTTCCACATACTCCTGGTTTGAATACAGGTTTACACCGTAATAGTATGTATTTATGTATGTATATATGTATGAATGTATGTATGTACATGTATGGTAACAGCCCTCATTAACGCTGTATGAATGTATGTAAATTTACTTTATGTAGATTCTAATGATTCTCCTATATGCCTGTCGTGAAATGACGTCTGTCTCACATCCCTAATACTAAATATTCTGACCATACAGAGCGCCATACATTGTAGAAAGATAAAATACACTGACAAAAGAAAACGCTTTCTTGGTCCTGTGTTTACTACTGCTTGGAAATTAAAGATGGCAAGGCCCTGTCTGTGTAACCTGATTAACTTCGGAATTTTACTACAGCATTTTAGAAGAAGTACAACTTGAAAGAGGGTACCAACACAATATTGGGAATGTTAATCGTCACACAGAGGGAGTAGCCATCCTAATGACACAGAAAGCAGCAGCATCGCTTATCAGCTGGGTACCTATCAATGAGAGGCTAATATTAGCTAGATTTCAGACACGATTTTTCAAGCTCTCAATTGTACAATGTTATGCACCAACTAACGACGCTCTTGATACCACAAAAGATGACTTCTATGAAGCACTTCTAAGTACCATCAACACAATACCCAAGCATGACATAATAGCAGTCATGGGTGATTTTAACGCCAAAGTAGGTGACAACAACGATGGAGTACAAAGATATCTCGGTACTCATGGCATAGGCTGTATGAATCAAAAATGGCGAAAGACTTCTAGAACTTTGTGAAATATCAAACCTCGTTGTGGCAGACACCATCTTTCCACATAAGAATATCCACAAGATAACATGGAATTCACCTGATGGCAGAACTAAGAACCAGATAGATCACTTCTGCATAAGCGCTAAATTTCGCTCATCAGTTCAAGACGTCAGAGCATACAGAGGTGCAGAGATCGGAAGCGATCATAACCTCTGCATAGCTAAAATGAGAATTAAACTGAAGAAGTTATACCAACCGAATAAAAATAGAAGAATAGATGTACACAGACTGCAATCAAATGATATAAAGAAGGAATATAATGTCAAAATGAACAACTATTTCGATGCTTTAGGCAAAATTGACAATGATATCACCACCAAGACAATCGATACTAAATGGAAACAACTGAGAACAGCAATGACAGAAGCAGCTGTAGCGACCACCGGATACCTAGTACATAAAAAGAAAAAATGGATGAGAGAAGATACTTGGGATAAAATACAAGAAAGGAAAACAGCAAAACTTAAACTACTAGCGGCAAGTACACATAATGCAGTTGAATCTTGCAAACTAACTTATAACTTGTTAAATAAAGAAGTGAAGACAAAAACTCGAAGAGATAAAAGACATTTCATCAATGAACTGGCCGTAGAAGCTGAAAATGCTGCAAGCACTGGTAATAGTAGGTGCCTTTATCAAATTACAAAACAACTATGTCACCAGCCTACTGCTATGGAAACACCTGTTAAAGGTAAATTAGGGAATTCAATACCAACAGAAAAAAGAACAAATGAAGAGATGGGCTGAGCACTTCATGGAGGTGCTAAACAGACCACCACCAACAGTAACACCTGATTTTAATAATGAAACATCCACAACCACTTTGCCAATAACTTGCGATGAATTCACGCTGGACGAGATCAAACAAGCCGTTAAAAGATTAAAAAATTTTAAAGCTGCTGGAGTTGACGAAATTTCAGGGGAAATGATTAAAGCAGTTAATGACAACAACCTCTTGAGAATTTTAGATATTATAAATGAAGTATGGAGAGAAGAACAACCACCACAACAATGGAAAGACAGTATTATTGTGAAGTTACCGAAGAAAGGTGATCTATCAGACTGTAATAACTGGCGTGGTATATCTCTATTATCAGTACCTGGAAAATTATTATGTTGCATGATGTTAGAAAGACTTAAATTGCATGCTGACGAAAAGATCAGAGAAGAACAAGCGGGTTTCAGGCCGAAACGATCATGTATTGATCAAATATTCACACTAAGAACAATTATAGAAGAATCAGTGGAAAGGCAATCGCCACTTATTATCACCTTCGTCGATTTTCAAAAAGCCTTTGATAGTCTACATCGCCCATCATTGTGGAAGATACTTACAATCTATGGTTTTCCAACAAAATATGTGAATATAATCAAAGCGCTATATGACAATGCAAGATGTTGTGTTAGAACAAATAAAGGGAATACAGAATGGTTTACAGTAGAAACAGGGGTGAAACAAGGCTGTATTATGTCACCACTACTTTTTTGGAATAGCTATTGATTGGGTTATGAGAAACTATACCCACAATGAACAATTGGGTATAAAATGGACAAATGGAAAATTCCTGGGGGACCTGGATTCGCAGATGATGTAGCATTCTTAAGTTCAACACCAAGACAATCCCAAGAAGCAATAAATAATTTGTGTCATCTCTCGGTTAAAATTGGTCTCCAAATAAATGCCTCTAAAACTAAAGCTATGAACTTTTCTAACGAGACCTTTGATATCATCTTGAACGGGGAAAAAAACTACAGAAAGTTGAAAGTTTCAATTATTTAGGCAGTAAAATGACTCAGGATGGTGACACAACAAGAGAAATCCATACTAGAATTGCTTTGGCAGCTAGCGCCTTCAATAGATTATCTAACATTTGTAAATTACGATCATTGAATATACATACCAAGCTTCGTCTGTTTAATTCAAATGTTAGCTCAGTGTTAACATACGGCTGTGAGAGTTGGAAAATAACAAAATCATTGGAGAACAAGCTGAATACATTCGAGAACAAATGTCTTAGAAAACTCATGAACATCAGTTGGAAAGAATTCAAGACGAATCGACAAATAAGAGAAGACTCTAGGCAGAAATATGTCTCCGACTATATAAGGAAAAGAAGATGGTCATATATCGGTCATGTCCTACGAATGCAAAACAACAGAATACCACTACAGGCGCTCACTTGGGTTCCTGAGGGTAAGCGGAAAAAAGGAAGACCAAAAGAAACACTCAGAAGAACAATAATAAGAGAAGGATGAACGTTGGGCCTAAATAATGTGCAAGAGCTAAGAGGAGTGGCGTCACAACGAACAACCTGGAGAGCACTGGTTTCTGCCTTATGCGCCGTGTTTGGCGCTTAAAGAATTTATTATTATTATTATTATTACTCTACCCGTAAGTAATAATACTTTTACTAATAATAATATAGGACGGGAGAAATCTTAGGTTGAAAGCACTCGAAGCTTCAGGTTGTCCTAAATTTAGCAGTTTAAACTATGCATACTATAAAATGCAATTTGGAAACTAAAAGATTATTACATACATATATAAAGCCTAATTCCAAGTATAATTTAAGCTTTGAGGGAATAAAATCGCATCAGGAATAACGGAGATAATTTAAAAAGCAGTTTTCCTACATTGTACGATAGGCTAAAAGGTACCCACATTTTCTGATCGTGATTTCATTCTTCGGAATGCCCATCTCGTACGTCCGAGGTCACACTATAAATAGATTGGCCTAACACAGTAGGGTCAGTCACTGTTATTTGAAAACACAGAAAGCGGGGGAAAGAGGAGCATATGTTCATGCAAGTGTTTGCCTTCTGTACCTGATTAGCAGACCTTAATCAACCATTATGGGCTTGTTTGTGTGTGCCTGAGGGTAATAACGAATCTATGTATATATTTATGTATATATTTATGTGTAATTCTATCGATTATTCCACTTGTGCGTTAGAAAGTGTGTGGTAAGTGTAAAGAAAATATTCCAGGACGAGTATGTTGCAGGCTGAAATACAAGCATGTGTTAACCTTTAGTGGAAAAGCCAGCCTTGTGAAATGTGTATAATATTGAGAATGATGGCCAAAGTACGACTGTAATTTTGTTAAAGTATTTAAAGAAGTATTTCTTGAATGGAATGAGACACCTAACAGAACCATAAGGAAGGATGAAAAGGATTGAATTATTGGATAATTTGACATATTACTTGGTAGTTTTATTAGTGACCAAATTATTGTATGGAGGCGAATCATGGGAAACGAATGATAATTAAGAAGGCAGAAGAAAATTATGATCACATTGAACTAAATTGATTGTTGCTACTATACTATACCTTGTGCATCTGCTAGCACGCTAGTCTGAAACTGTCTATCGTCCCCATCTGTAAAGAGTTTCCTATCATAGAGGGATATGGATAGACAAATACAGGGATTGCGTTTAACTTTGTTTCAGGTTTAATCATATAACTTGAAAAGCTACAACAAATAAGAAGAGGCTTCTCTTGATGAAGTTGCAAGGAATGCAGTGCCAGTCTATGGACAAGTGCCAGCCATAGCGTATGTAACAGTGGAAGATTTTCATCTCACGATTATATCCAGCATCAGAGGGAGCCATCTGCAGTGACTCAGTTAAGTTGCTCTCATGGCAACTGTGTAGCGTATTCATGTGCACCAAAAGTTAACAGCATCCAGTTTGTGATGAACAAAACCGTATAGAGCTTCAATTAATTTGTATTAATAACACTAGTACTTCTACAGTGGAAAATCAAGCAAGCTAGAAGGTCTAGAGAATGATAGACATCATAATACACGTGAAAAACATTTGTTGACTGTTATTATTTATTTAATGTTGTAAAATACTTCAGTTTAAAACGTTTCAAACAGAAAAGAGTAACTGTTTAATTAAATTGTAAATATTCACCAGAAGACTTTCTTAAATTCTTTAAATTGAATTACAGTTCTTGTTGGTGAATTTAGTTATATAAATTACCCCTAGCAGAGTCAGAAACACTATTAAATATCATAATCACAGAGGAAACTCCGCCAATGCCGGTCCCAAGCCCGGATGAAAAAGGAGGAGGGCGGCCTGCATGGAGGCCGTAAGGAGGCAGCCCCTCCACCATGCAAAGGCACAACAGGCCAATCACCTGTTTGCTTTAAATCATGATTACGCGAACTACAAGAGAGAAAACCGGACTGATTCTAAGGGCGACGAACTGGAACGGACTACGGACTACGACTTATGGAACTTGGAACACAAGAAGTATAAATGGGAAGGAAGAGGAGCTGGTGGAAGAGATGAGGAAAGCAAAACTAGAAATCCTGGCTATAACGGAAACGAAGAAAAAAGGACAAGGAGTCATGGATCTCGATGGCAACACGTTGCTCTACAGTGGTGTACCCATATCTGAAAGAGCTAAAGGGGGCGTGGGTTGCATTGTGGCCCAAAATCAAAAAGATAGTATCAAGGGATGGAACTTTGTCTCGGAGCGCATTATGGTTGTATGGTCCGCAACCAGACGATCCGTCAAGGCCTAAAATCCCATCCGCTGCAGACCCAAATAGAACAGTCCCAACTAAGATGGTTTGGCCATGTCTGCAGAATGGGAGAAGATCGGCTACCACGACAAGCATGGGAAACAAAGAGCCAGGGATCCAGACCTCCAGGACGACCCAGAGTCCGCTGGGAGGACAACATTAGACAATCTTTGAAGGACCGAGGACTAGAATGGAACCAGGCCAGGAAGAAGACAGCTGATAGAATGGTCTGGCGCTCTCTCTTCCAAACCTCTACACCTCACGGTAGAAGGGGAACGACTAAGTAAGTAAGTAAGTATCACAGAGGAGGATCAGGAGAGGTAGCAGTTAGGGACTCAGAGTACTACATCACCATCTTCTCTGGGAACTTACATAGCTTGACCCTACCTTTGTGTCTATACACCCTTACTCTCTTCAGAGAAGGGGGTATTACTGATAAGACCAGACTCTTATCTGGCACTATCCTTGAATCATCTGATACACCTTTATGTCCAGGATATCTTATTTTTAATAACATCTGAACCTCTCGCGACAATGCCATGTTGTATTTTATTATATCATGTCAGTACATATCAATCTATTTTCTAGAGAATAAAGATTCTGATATGTGAAAAGATTCTGATATGTACGTAAGTACGTTCTACGTACGCGTCCACGCGTATACATGTGTTTATGTATGTATGTATGTATGTATGTATGTACTAAGTACGTACGTACGTACGCTTCCCCACGTATACATGTATTTATGTATGTATGTATGAATGTATGTATGTGGTAACAGCCCTCATTAACGCTGTTGCTAGGCATTGACGTAGATGTTGACGATAATGGTGTCTGTATCCGCCGTTTACGTTTGCAGTGTGGAGCCACCATTATCCAAGTGTGTGCATTATGGCACCAGTATATGGCGTGTGAAGTCTTCGATGAATAGACTAACTGAACTGAATTCTTTATAAATGCAGATGTGTACACTTATGTTGCGTGTAATGCATTATCGATGATTGAATATCATTGTCATATTGGACTTGTTACTCTGCTGTACTGTGTAATGGAGCTGGACTCCAGTTCGATCGTTATGCTGTAAATAAATGTATTTGGATCGTCCCCATATTGTTTATAAGGATTTATTCAATACCTGCACGTAATTTTACGTTTGATAATTATTCAACTTTACAAGAGACACCCTAGATAATTGGACACCTAAAGATCCAAGTGAAAATGATTAAAACGCAGTCCTTAATCAGAATGGACAACTTATGTACTCAAGACAAGAACATTATAATCAAGTCCACTCCAGCTATAGAAAGTTACCTATACTGCAAAAACTAGAATTCAAATAACTTGTAATATTTTTGGACGCTCTACTGTATAATATCGATATGCCTTTCCTCCGTAGAACTGATGCATCCAAGACAGGTATTGTCGTTTCTCTTCTGCAGTGGTTGAATGACATGCCCCACTCGTGCATGTATGTAAATTGGAAACTCCTTCGGGCAGAGTCTCGTTATGCTGCCGGTGAACGGGAACTCCGAGCTATTGTATAGAGTATGTCGAGTTATCAAAATATCTTCTCGGCAAACACTTTTACCTGCAACTTACCATCAGCCACTCACGTCAATGAACCCAAGACCATTCAGCAACCCCAGATTGCACAGATGGGTCTTATTGCTCCAAGAATTTAGATTTACCATTTTGCCGATTAGGGGTTCAGATAACTTCCTGGCGGATCTACTTTCGCGCAACATTGTACAAAAATGCCTTTTTTATGTCAGATCACATGGGCTGTATACTGTACTTTGTACGGTTTAGAATGACTTCATACAACACATGAACTTTTTAAAAAAATAACTCAGATTCTTACTTCATTGAATTTTCATGTGCAAAGTTGTCAGTACTAACATTTCAAAAAGTGACATTGTATTTAACATTACGAGTTAAAATCTATCATGTTATTTACTTATCGAATAATATTTGACTTTTAGACATACGTGGTCATGATTACGACTAGCTTTGCTTGGTCATCAGTTATAGTCGTGCATCTCCTATTTTGCATTTTTGATTGTTTGGCTGAACTGTTCCCAATCAAATACCCACGGTTTCCGCTCGGGAGCAAGGGGGGCAATGTTGTAGGTTGCTCTGCGTTGTGTAAAAACAAAGGATGGACACCCACATACACGTGGCTGGTGTGGATTAGTTGACGTGGAGCACAACAAAACAAGTGACACGTCATTCATGAAAACCTCATCAAATGTAATGTCCATTCTTAAGGACAAGTACAAGACTTGTGTCTTCAATATAGAAGATAACATTAATCATGCCTTATCAAAATTTATCGCTCTTCAGCACATTATTGAACTCCCATAAGTACAAGAGTCAAAATCGTGTCCATGCGAAAAGCAAGGAAATTCCGAATTGTTACAAAATTTAAGCAGAGGCGGGAATTGGGACTCGTCAAGCTGGTTCAAGGTCTCGTTTTGGCACGGTCCCACGTGACGCACTTGTTTTCTTATGAGGATCAGTTTCATACTATTGAGTTGGATCACACTGTAATTTCCGCACTTTAAAAAAAAAATCCTATATTTCTTCCTACATTTCACTTACTGTAATACAGTTCTTTAAACATTTTTTAAACACTTTTTAGTTATATAAAATCACCTGGTCAATGGGAGTCTAAACGTGAATGATTATAATGCTTAAGGAAAGTGAGCTGCACGTAAAGTTTCAGTTGTCAACGATGAGTGGAACGTAGAGATTTTGACGGTCAAAGATATGAACCTCGATAAATGTATATGTCGCATGTGCACTTAAATAAAAGTTGTTAATTTAAGAGAAAAGATTACACAATCTAAACTGCCATCTACATACTCATGCACATCATCCCGTGACACAGCCCTAAGTGCTATAGAGAGTGAAACGACCTGAAGATGTTCTTGATTGTTCTTTCATGCGCAGCTGTTTCTTAATCATTACCCTTTCGTCTACTCAAGAAGCATATGCCTTCAACAAACTTATGCCAAGTCTGTCAGTCACGTGCCATCAGCTTAAGGTCTTTCCGTGTTTTCCTCATCCCTCTCATATTTGTCTATAGTTCTCTTCTTCTTTTCAGACACCCTCTGCCTCTCTTACCGTGAACAATTCCAAAACTTGGACTGCCTAGGAATGCTATCGACAGATTTCTTCACTGTGTACCCCATCCATGACCCAGCACCATCTCATCTCTGGTTCCACTGGCCCATGTCTAGTTCTTGTCACCAGTTCCACATTTGTGATCTTGCCATTCTATTTCCAACCCTCTATTGTGCCTAAACACACAATTGTCTAAATAAATCATAAACAAATAAACACACAATCGTCTAAATAAATCATAAACAAATAAACACACAATTGTCTAAATAAATCATAAACAAATAAACACACAATTGTCTAAATAAATCATAAACAAATAAACACACAATTGTCTAAATAAATCATAAACAAATAAACACACAATTGTCTAAATAAATCATAAACAAATAAACACACAATTGTCTAAATAAATCATAAACAAATCATAAACAAATAAACACACAATTGTCTAAATAAATCATAAACAAATAAACACACAATTGTCTAAATAAATCATAAACAAATAAACACACAATTGTCTAAATAAATCATAAACAAATAAACACACAATTGTCTAAATAAATCATAAACAAATAAACACACAATTGTCTAAATAAATCATAAACAAATAAACACACAATTGTCTAAATAAATCATAAACAAATAAACACACAATTGTCTAAATAAATCATAAACAAAAAAAAACACACAATTGTCTAAATAAATCTAAATAAATTGACTAAATAAATAAACAAATAAACACACAATTGTCTAAATAAATCATAAACAAATAAACACACAATTGTCTAAATAAATCATAAACAAATAAACACACAATTGTCTAAATAAATCATAAACAAATAAACACACAATTGTCTAAATAAATCATAAACAAATAAACACACAATTGTCTAAATAAATCATAAACAAATAAACACACAATTGTCTAAATAAATCATAAACAAATAAACACACAATTGTCTAAATAAATCACAAACAAATAAACACACAATTGTCTAAATAAATCACAAACAAATAAACACACAAATGTCTAAATAAATCACAAACAAATAAACACACAAATGTCTAAATAAATCACAAACAAATAAACACACAATTGTCTAAATAAATCACAAACAAATAAACACACAATTGTCTATAAAATAAACAAATAAATCAAATAAAACACACAATTGTCTAAATAAATCATAAACAAATAAAACAACAATTGTCTACATAAATCATAAACAAATAAACACACAATTGTCTAAATAAATCATAAACAAATAAACACACATGTTTATGATTTATTTAGACAATTGTCTAAATAAATCATAAACAAATAAACACACAATTGTCTAAATAAATCATAAACAAATAAACACACAATTGTCTAAATAAATCATAAACAAATAAACACACAATTGTCTAAATAAATCATAAACAAATAAACACACAATTGTCTAAATAAATCATAAACAAATAAACACACAATTGTCTAAATAAATCATAAACAAATAAACACACAATTGTCTAAATAAATCATAAACAAATAAACACACAATTGTCTAAATAAATCATAAACAAATAAACACACAATTGTCTAAATAAACAATTGTCTAAATAAATCATAAACAAATAAACACACAATTGTCTAAATAAATCATAAACAAATAAACACACAATTGTCTAAATAAATCATACAATCATAAATCATAAACAAATCAACACACAATTGTCTAAATAAATCATAAACAAATAAACACACAATTGTCTAAATAAATCATAAACAAATAAACACACAATTGTCTAAATAAATCATAAACAAATAAACACACAATTGTCTAAATAAATCATAAACAAATAAACACACAATTGTCTAAATAAATCATAAACAAATAAACACACAATTGTCTAAATAAATCATAAACAAATAAACACACAATTGTCTAAATAAATCATAAACAAATAAACACACAATTTGTCTAAATAAATCATAAACAAATAAACACACAATTGTCTAAATAAAATAAAATAACTCACACAATTGTCTAAATAAATCATAAACAGAATAAACACAAATTGTCTAAAATAAATCCATAAACAAATAAACACACAATTGTCTAAATAACTCATAAACAAATAAACAACACAATT
>JAMPIV010004884.1:0-159032 GCA_024509875.1 Oreohelix idahoensis
TGTTCCCTGGAAATGCCCTTCAAGGTTTTGGAAAACACTAGGTCCTCCGTTCTCGTCTTTAAAAATTCCATAAAACAGAAATCATTTTGAGTGTTTGTTGACGTAAATTCCCATGCTGCCGTTTTATAGGTCACGGGCGTGGATAATTTGCACGACAGTGTCGTCGAAAGTTCGCTTTGTAAGGGAAGCTTTATTTGCAGCGATGGCTGGTTTTCACGCAGTTTTTGCAATAAGGGTTAGTTTGCAGTAAGTTATTTTACAGACACAAAAAGTCATTGTTTACTGCAGCAGAGCTCTTCATAATAGATTAAAACACGTTGGCTTAAAAGTTTGCATCTGAAACTTTGTTTTATGTTTCTCACTCATAATTGCAATGCATTTTAGTAATCATACTTGGTGCACCATAATTAATTAAGGACATCTAAAACATCGCGAGGCACAAGCTTGGCTTTCACCATCTGTTGAGCCCCTAACTATGAGGGGTGGTGTGGTTAATTATATTTTTCGTGCTTTATTCCTGCCCTTAGCTTTTGCACGACTGTTTTGTTTGTTATCCCATATAGAGATGACATGTGATGTCCCAGGTTCTCTCTTTTTATGTGCCATGGCGATATAAACATTAATTTCATTAGTAATTAACTTACTTTGCTTTGTGCACCAACAATCTCTTTCTCCAACGAAAGTAATAATAACTGTATGTCGGTTTGTAACTTATATGACACATGACGACGAAACTTCACATTAAGACCCATTGATGTGGTCAGGCAATAAGAAACATAATCCCAGATTAAAAATAATAATAAAAGTCGCACTCCATTTTCGACGGGGAACAATTATGGAATGTTTAAATTATGACATTACATTATAATACTTCCATGTCAAAAAACAGGGAATATACAATAGGGTTTTCCACACATGCCCCACAAACACACATCTGTGACGCCTATCGGGCTGGTCACTTCACTGCCCGGCATCGCGCTGCTAAACTCTCCTCTCGTTTCTCTCGACACATTTATGTTTGCATTACTCGACGAAGCGGTGCGTTAAGGGCTGGCCTGCTAACCTAGTTTACACGACTGCCTGACGGAATAGTGAACTGGGGCTGACTATCCGTTCTGCACTGATAATTTAGGCTAGACGCAGATGAAACCGCGTCGCCTAAACCTCCCCCACCCCAGCACGGAGGGGAGTTGTCTGCTTAAAGGAAACTGTGCGCATGTTTAAGTGTGTGTATTTGTGAACAAACTAATTATCAAAAAACTATTTACAATAAACACAACTCTTAATAATACATTCTAACACCACTCCTAAACTATAGGTGTTGGCACACTTTACTATAATAAAATACATTCTTATTATTTTTATTTTTATTTTTGACATTTGCATCTGTGTCCACTTGAGGGGGGACATCTCACACGCTGGCCTGAAGCTTGACCCTTGAAACATCAAATGTTCAGGCTCGCACTGGCCCCCAATGCAGGGAGGAGAGGCTTGAAGGGGTGGACTCATCCGTCGCTCACGTCTTCAAGGTCTTGCCCATCAAGAAACAGACTAGTCTGCGTCATGATAGACTCCATTGCTTCATCATCTACCGCTGCCGCACTCTCTGTTGCCCAAGAGGAGTACAAAAACTCTTGGATCTGCGTTGTCTTCTCTGGGGACTGGCTGGTTTGGACGCCGGTCTGCTCTGGCTCGTCAATTATAGGCATCGACTCGTACCTTGGTGTAGGCGACCTTGGTGGTGGTGACGGTGGCAGGTCTCTTCGGCTCGGGGAGCGCTTATTTGGCGACTTGCTCTCGCTTCTTCTCCCCTCTTTAGATCTTACCGGCACCATTGCCGGGGTTTTAGAAGCCTCTTTCTGCTCTCTTTTTATATCTTTCTTTTCTTGCTTTGTGAGTAACTTGCGTGTAACCATCTTGATTGCTGGCTTCACCAGGTCTTGTACATTCTGGGGCAGGAAGCTCATCTGTCCTACTTTGTTCAGCCGGTGTTTTTTCTACAACCACTGCTTCTTCTTCTCTTGTTTTTCTCATTTGAGGGTGGGGGCCCCTCGCTTATTTGGGCATTGACTAACCAATGCGTGTCTTGCCCACAAATGGCACACTCCGTCTTCCTTCCCGGTATAGATATCCACACTCGCTGGTACTTTTCACTGGGTCCTTCTAATTTCAAGTTAAGGAAATGAGGCACTCGTTGTGCCGAAGGCTTATACAGGACGTTCCATTTGTTCTGGGCGGTTTTAATTCTGGAAACTTCCGCCTCCTTGTCCCCCGTAACCGCCGCCGCTACTCTCTGGGCCGCCTCTGCTTTTATTGTGGGTGGCATCCAATTTAAAGTCCCCTTCGACTTTTCCTTATCGAGGTGTTCTATGTAGATTGACATGTGTGGGTTGGTCCCCACTCGAATTTTTTGCCGTGCAAACCCGGCGTAATGCCTCATTTGAGCCGCCGCCGTCAGAGTGGCAAACCACTTGAACGGCCCTGCGAACCTGTAAAGAGTGGCCACACCACTCGTTCCGACGCCGGCTGGTCCGGCCAGGATACTTGAGATCAGGGAATAGGAAGCCCTGTTGGCCTGTGGCCCGGTTACAGAGATAACTAAAGTTCCTTGCTTGTGTAGGGCACCCCCTTCTTAGATCATTTTACCCCCCATGTTAATGGTAAAAGTAGGCACAATTGGTGCGGGCATAATGATTATCTTCTTTCTTGGTTGGAAACAACCAAATTAAGCAAAAACAAAAGTCACAACACAGTTAGCTAAGCTAAAATAGCTTAACTAACACACACAAGTCCTGGAAGTACACAAAAAAGTCCCAGAATCCGAAAGATGCGACCGCTCAACAGCGCGTCTAAATGGGTTCTCTTCTATAAAATCATTCTCAGCTGATCTGTAATTTTTTTTTTTTTTTAAATAAAAACCTTTATTCAGGTCAATACATCGATATTATTTACAGAAAAATTTTACAAATATCACATGGTATAGAGTAAACCCCCCCCCCCCCCTCCCCCAAACTAGCATTGCAATCAGTCAATGACTATATCAAAACAATATGCCGTATCAAAGTTACCAAGTTATATATCAATAACACATAGTAAACATACTAAGGATAAACCCCCCCCCCCCCCCCCCTCCCCGCCCTAGACTAACATTGCAATCAGTAAGCGACTATAGCAAAACGATATATCGTATCAAAATTACCAAGTTATATAACAATAATACATAATAAACATACTAAAGATAAACCCCCCTCCTCTTTCCACCTCCCCCCTCCCTCAAACTACCTTTATTACAAGTCAATACATCAAGAAACATGGATGCTGAAAGAGTATTTACATTTTATGATTTATAAAACACAAAGTATTCAAGGCTACTTGCCTTTATATTATGTAATTTACACCCAAAGTACATCAAGGAAATGTTAAAAATGTTCTATTATGTCTTGTGTCATGCGCTCATATATTTGTGTAAATATTGTACTGTCGTAATGTCTACCGTCATATACGGCCCTATTTCTACAAGTCCAAACAAGGTATCTGAAGTTTGCTAGTAAAGTTAGTAACTTAAGTTCTGTTTGTCTTGTCATTTGTGGTAAAGTGTTCATTGTGACTGCTCTATATAAAGTAAGTGTCTGTTGTGAGTGTGGGGCTATTAATTTCCTTAATTTGTTTAAAGTGGGGGCCACTGTCTTACATGTGTAAAACAAGTGGTCTTCTGTCTCTGTAATGTTGTCACTACACAGTTTACATTTGGGCGCTAATCTGTTTGCCTTTGATGATTTGTTGGCTATTGGTGTTAAACTGTGTAGTAGTCTGTAAGTGACTTCTTTTGCTTGTGGTTTAATGTCTATTGCGTGAATGTTTGTAAAACTCTGTGTGTAATCAGTTATAAAGAGGTTGTACCCTCTTCTAGGATGGCCTTCTAGGATGACCTTCTAGGATGGCCTTCTAGGATGACCTTCTAGAATGACCTTCTAGGATGACGGGAAGACAAGTAGTACAAATATAATATTATACTTTCGTGCGTCTAAGGAAGTAACGGGTACAACCGTGAACCAGCCAGACGGCATGCATGAAGGCCATAAGGACGCAGCCCCTCCACCTAGCACAGGCTCAACAGGCCAGTCACCTGTTTGTCTTAAAATTTGATTACAAGAAACCACAGAGATACCCCAATGTAGAAGAGGAACAACTAAGTAAGTAAGTAGTTAACTCTTTGAGGTCGTCCGAACTTAGAATACAAATAGCTACTGGTGATGAAATAATTAAAACACCTGAATTCAGTATGAAGAGATAAGTTAACCTGCAAAGACACTCTGTAAAAAGCACTTCGGAGAGAAAGGTACTGTTGTGTATGCTTTTTGCGCACAGGCGTATGCACGTTCTTTTTTGGAGATACGGCTGTCTGCATTAGCTAGTTTCTGTGCGTCAAAGCACTTGTAATGAACGCCGCGACATTATTACGTAATTGTTAACTACGTATATGACGTAAGCGTCGTCTGCTTTTGTAGCTCAACGGCTAATTTTCTGGGCCTTTCACTTTTGTACGCTGACTAGTGAGGATGTACATTGTATGCTCCCAATTCGTGGAAACTTTTTATGCAAGCGATTTCATGTGGCCATGTTCGAGAGGCCGCCACCAAAGTATTATTGGCCTATATGTTACTGTCTTAACAAAGAAGTATAGTAACCAGCTTAATGAAGTATTTCGCAACGACATCGTCAGCAACTATTAATGTCGCGGAACTTGGGTCACGTCGTGTCCGAACGAACCTTTAGTCAATACGGCCAGAATTGAGATGTATTCTCTTATTGCATGCCATGTTATATTCTTCTACAACTGATAGACACTGGACGTCTGAATGCAACGTATTATTGATGTTATTTCATGCTTGGAACTATGGAGCCAAATAAATGTCTTTTCTGTGCACTGGATTTGATCGGCATTGTGGTTGACTATTTTGAACTTACCAGTTTGTATGGCGTGCCAGTTGCACTGAATGACTCTATTGATTAAGCCTACGATATTCGCGTTATTCCAGCACGATCTGCTTAATTCTACAGTCACCACCTCCACACAAATAATAACATAGAATTCTCTCGCAACAGGTACGGTGACGATTGGTGCGAGATAGCTTTTAGAAGTGGGGGACAAGCGAATTCAATGCCCTGAGTAGCCCAACTTTCAAAACAGCATCACTGAACCTTCGTGTAGAATGGACGAAGAAGTTAAAATAAGTTGTCATAAGGCACACTCATTTGTTTACCAGCGGACTTAACAGTGTCACCGTTCACTTTGCTAGGAGCATTATAAAATGCTTCAAGCAGGAATTATAAGCGGTGATTTAGCTTTTTTGGTGATTTAGGAGGGAAGGTATGAAAAAATGGTTTAAGAAATAAGAATAGATTTGAATAAAGACTATTTGTCTTGCTAAAAGGGAAATAAGATGAGTGAAATCATGCTTTGATCAAAGGGAGGAGACTCTGAATAGTAAGGTCAGGGGAGGAAAGTGCTTAATTACACTTAAGTAGATTTGGTGAGTTGATAATTATGGTTTAGAAAATGTACATATAAGAATTGTATAGCAAGCTTTAGAGAAGACAATATAAGGTTAAGTCAAATTATGCAAAGGGAGACAACGGTTAATTACCTCCCTTATATGATTAAGTGAGTTGAGAGAAAAACATATGCACGTGAAAAGTCTGAGTGAAGTTATAGCGAGTATTCTAGCAGGGCCCGCAGGTGTGGGTACAAGTGGCATTGCCACTTTATATCGATTTGCAGGGCCTTTCAGGTGGTTCGCCACCCTGACGGCAGCGGCCCAAGTTAAACACTATAAAGGGCTTCACGGGAAGAGGCTGGAGTGGACCAATCCACAGATGAGTGTTTTGATAGAACACCAAGACAAGGAGAAGGCCAAAGGGACTCTAAATTGGATCCCGCCTACTATGAAAGCGGAGGCGGTGCAGCGAGTGGCGGCTGTCATCACGGGCGATAAAGATGCAGAAGTGACGGGGATAAAAAACGCAGGAGACAAATGGAACTTTATGTTCAAGCCCTCAACGCATCAGGTACCGCATTTCGTCCATCTTAAAGCGGCGGACGATAAATTCCTAAGGGCATGGGTGTCCCTACCGGGGAGAAGGACCCAGTGCGCCATTTGCGGGCAAGACGACCACTGGGTCAGTCAGTGCCCCAAAAAGAGAGGGGCCACCCAAGCCAAGCCTTCAATGGTGGAAGAGGCGGTGAAGAATACTACGCCAGCGGAGCAAAGCCGCCGGAAGGAGAGCCCCGTACCAGTGAGCCCCGTACCAGAGAGCCCTGCAAGAGAGGGCCCAACACTAGAGAGCCCTGCACGAGAAAGCCCAGCACCAGAGAGCCCTGCACAAGAGAGCCCAGCACCAGGGAGCTCTGCATCAGAACTGGAAAAAAACAACGAACTAGACTTTGAAGAGGTGCGCACAAAGAAAGGTGAAAAGAACAGGAAAAGACTTTTATTGCAGGCAGCAGGGCCTGTAAGGATGAAAGAGGGGAGGCGCAGTGACAGCAGGTCACCGGGCAAGAAATCCCCAAGCAGGAGAGATCTACCTAGATCACCATCGCCAAGGGCGCTTTCACCAGAGCCCTCCCTGAGGTATTTTTCGTCGACACCTGTCGTCGACGAACGGGGAATGTCTGCGCCAAAAAGTCCGGCAAAAGAACCAAGACTCGAGGTTCCAGAGGCGTCAACGCATTTTTCCTCCAACTGGGCGAGGGAAGCAGAAGAAGCTGAAATGGAAGCGATGTTATCACAGACAGACCTGTTTATAGACGGGCAGGCTTTCGAAGATGTCAGTTCATGAGTCTGCCACTAGAAGTCCTTTTCTCGTGCACTGGGGGCCAGTGCGAGCCTGAACTTTTGATGTTTCAAGGGTCAAGCTTCAGGCCAGCGTGTGAGATGTCCCCCCTCAAGTGGACACAGATGCAAATGTCAAAAATAAAAATAAAAATAATAAGAATGTATTTTATTATAGTAAAGTGTGCCAACACCTATAGTTTAGGAGTGGTGTTAGAATGTATTATTAAGAGTTGTGTTATTGTAAATAGTAAAACAGTAAAGGCAGATTCATCAATTAGCGATCTACGGACTCCGACAGTGGTACAGCCAGAATCACGAAGGACACTTACATGCCTGTTATACAGAAAACCAGTATATAACGTGAGGCGTCCCACGTTCTCACAAGATGACATAGCAGGTAGAGCATGCCCGCAGATCAATCTGGGCTGTGAACCAGGTTGGAATAAAGATTTGCATCCATAACAATTTTCATCATTAAGTGAGCTAACAATACATGCATTGGCATGGTCGGCTCCCTTCTCATCATTCTTCTTTGCAGTTACACATGCATTACCCTTCTCATGATTGCTATTGTCATTATGCCCACAGTGTTTGTTAGTGCTGTTTCCATAATATTTCTTATAAGTTCTATTCCTAGCACATGACCAACATCTGCCATTATTCCTATTACCACTGTAGGATGCATTGTCTTGTGTGGGTCTATGATCCATCCGTTTGTGATGCATTTCCTCATTACGGCTAGAATTCTGCCGCCACTGACCTTGGTTTGAATAACCATAGTCTCGCCTCTGTGGGATGTTAGATGGTGACCTTTGTCTTGGGAAGTTATATTTTCCTCGGTAGTTGGATCTATAACTTTGCCTTACTCTGCTGTCCACACTCTGTGATCGAGGTCTATGACCACCATCTCTAAAGTCATGACGAGCCACACATACTGGGAGTGCGTCCTTTATAGTTGGTTTGTGAACCTCTTTATCTGGGTGAGCTGTCATATATTGTCTCCCAAGTATCTCCATTGCCTCAAGGTCTTTCGGTTTTCTTTCTTGAAAAAATGAGGCAAGATCGGTGCTACATGCCGACAACACCTTGTCACGTAACATTAGATCAAGTAAGCCAGTGAAGGTCTTATCAATTCCGGACAATTCTATCCATCTTTTAGAATATAATTTTATTAATGAGATAAATTCTCCAAAGTCAGCTTTCCTGCTAGGCAGACAGGAATGAAATTTATCACGGAATCCTGCTTCTGTAAGCTGAAATTTACGTAGCAATGTCTCCTTGACAACATCGTAGTCTTCTCTACTACCGCTGTCCAGAGCAAAATAAGCCTGTAGAGCGTCCGCTGTTAAAAAAATCGCATAATGTTGCACTCCATTGACCCTTGGGGATCT
Source organism: Oreohelix idahoensis (assembly GCA_024509875.1). Taxonomy (NCBI): domain Eukaryota; kingdom Metazoa; phylum Mollusca; class Gastropoda; order Stylommatophora; family Oreohelicidae; genus Oreohelix; species Oreohelix idahoensis. The sequence goes on from JAMPIV010004884.1 coordinate 8,228, forward strand.
TTAATGCGCTGACCTTGAGCTCAAAACGTTGTAAAAAAACTATCGACGCAGTCGATTTGTTGGTTGAAATTAGGCAATCGTATCCGGTTTGTGGTCACAGGTGTACTAGATGATGTGTTTGGAGCGTCCAACTCCATTTTTCTTAGGGCGACAGCAACATCTATATCTTTCTGAATACGCAATTTCTCTATCTCCAAATCAGTTGCTTTCTGAGCAGTTGCAGCAGCTAATCTTAATTTTTCTTGCTCAGCGTCAATCTTTAGTTTTTCTAGTGCAAGAGATTGTGCAAGATCTTTTTCTTTCTCTTCCATCTTCATTCTCTCCAATTTCTCCTTTTGTTCTAACTTGTCCTTCTCCAAATCTTGTGTCTTTTTCTTCTCATCATGTTCTAACTGAAGACGTTTTAATTCACGTTCATTCTGTCTTTCAATTCTGTAACTGGCAGAGTTAGAAGAATTCTAAGAGCAATTACAATATTTGGCACGGAGTCTTCTAATTTATTGGAAAAAAAATGAATTCAATAACATCTTTTGGAGAACTCCGTGCTGTAATTTTCCCCGCACAAGCTTTCAACTTGTCTTTCAATCTTAACGCACAAATGTCAGAACACCCATTGCATTCTAGAGCCGAAGCCAATTTTTGACAATCTTCCAGCACGTTGAGGCATGGTTCTGTGGCCAATTCAGCAATTTCATACAAGAAGCCAAATATTTGACTTACTCTGTCCATTTGTTCAAATCTTTCTTTAACTGATGTAAGAATTGTGTCCAGAATTGCAAAATAAAATTCATCATTAAATCGCAATGGCTCATACCTTGACTCAAAATCGTGCATTGATTTTTTTCTTCTAATTCATTTCTCCGTATAGAAAGCTGTGAATGTTCCTAGGTTGTCTGCCAATTCACGTGTTTCAGTTTGTTTGTTTTGTTTTTTTTTCTTCAAATTCCGCTTCTGTTCTGCATTCTTGTAAAAAGTTTGTTGTTAAATTCAGTTGTTGAAGCGTGAAATAAATGTCAAATTCTTTCTTCTGTATGAGCTTCCCAGTAACGTTATTTTCATTCAGAAAAGAGTGCCAAGTAACAAGGGTGACAACAAATTTAATTTTTGAAATGGCCTCGGCAAGACCCTTGCCCTACGTCGAGTTGCGGTTCCCAAAGGTCCAGTGAGAGAAACATCTTCAATTTCAACTAATGCGTCGTATACCTGTCCTGCGTCTTCTTCTTCGTACACTCTCAGACGTCCACTTGAATGTTTTCAAAGAAAGCAGTAGTCTGTTTGAGGCTATTTGAATCTCCGCAGAGTTTTTCCACGAATGGTACCGGTGTCGGGCATATGCGCTTTCTCTGTTCCGCATATGTTGGGCAACTTTGAAGCACTGAGCGTTTTATGAGCTTTGTCATTCGTGCCCTTTGCCATCTGTGTAGCCCAGCAGAACACTGCGGAGTTAGTGACATTTTGCTTACTATGTAATGACGTCATCACCGAGCGGCGTACGTTGCACTGTTTCGTTAGGCCTGTGGCCCAGTGCATCCGATTTCAACGGGCATTTATGTCGGGTTGCCATCCTTAACCTTTGACTGTCCCCAGCCTACCTGCAAGGCAGCAGTGTGGTCTCTCTGTTTGACTGTTTCTAACAAGGTATAACGGCAATATAACTGATGCAAAAAAGGAACGAACCAAAAAAAAAATGCCTTGGGTTTAAATCTAAAATTAATTTCTGTACTCCCTGATGCTTGCCCTTCCTGTTGCTTCCATTATTTAACCTTACCCTCGCATGTCGTCTCAACTTAATAAGGACAAGTCTTCAAACTGTGTGAGCATGCTGTCTGTTAAATAAGCGCCTCTTGATTCATCAGTAAGAATGAATACAAGAAAATGTTCCCTTATGTTCACATTAGTTGGATGAGAAGTTGAATACAGTACTTGATGTCTACGAATCGTATTATAATTGTCATTTGCTCAGTGTGGCTTACATCAGGAGTGCAGTCAACGATTAAAGAGATAGGTTTTGCGTTTATAACATATTGTACAATCTTAGCGTTGATTGCATTTACTAATATTTGAATTATCTCATTGTGAATGGTTTTTTCAAGATAATGCACGTGCAATTCTGTATCTTTTATTCTGTGTAAATGTTCGTCCATCACGTGGTCCAATAGGGCTAATAATTCAATGAATTTAAGAAATTTCCATTTTGTTGAGCATACAAATTAGCATTGGAACCACGTAAGACAAGATTCTGCTCTGCTATGACTCTTATTAAAGCAATCAATCTTTCTAAAACTCTATGCCAATATTTCTCTTCCTTTTCAATAAGTGCTTGATTCTCATGGTCTATTGTTTTACCTGCTTTCATCCTGAGTTTCAGTTCCTTCCATTTATAGTAGTTATCAATGTGATTAGATGTTTTCTCATGGTCTATTGTTTACCTTCTTTCATCCTGAGTTTCAGTTCTTTCCATTTGTAATAGTTATCGAAATGATTAGATGTTTTCTCATGGTCTATTGTTTTACCTTCTTTCATCAGAAGTTTCAGTTCCTCCCATTTGTAGTAGTTATCGAAATGATTAGATGTTTTCTCATGCGACGCTAACAGTGGTGTCATGTTGTGCCAATCCTTACTGCCCTTGTCAGTTAACGTACTGAGTTTTCTGGAAGTAGCATTAGTAAACAACTTACAACAGAAACAAAAGATAGAATCTGTAGACATAGAATATTGTAACCATCCTCTACTGACGCCTTCACCATTAGCAAGCTTTCTGTTATAAAAAATAGGGTTTGTAATGAAGTCTGACTCCTATCTCGGCATCATTCAAAAATTATCACCGTACAAACACCGTGGATGTAACTAACCAATGAAAAACCAGCTTGGTATTAATAGTGTCGGAAGATCGCTAGACACAGAGGAAACGAAAGTGTAGATGTTAAGGATATTTAGGAAGGCAGTGTGCAACTAATCAAGGAATACCTAGATAAAGAAGGACCCAATTCGATAATTAGAGATCATTAGCTTTAGGCAGATAGCAATAGATTCACTGGATGTGTTGTAGAGCCAAAGTTATTATGAATAGAAGACAGTGGAACATGAACCATGTTGTGTTTTTCCCTGTTTCAGCTGCTCCAGTGAATAGTCGGATAAACTATAGGATAAAATGGATATTTATTGTAATAGAGCTCATTCATATGAGTAAAATAAGTCTAAGATGGAAGAAATCGGTGCAGAAATAAGGATTCCAGAATTATTTTGGATTTACTATCTTAGCACATCTTGCCTTGCCTACACGATTTTGGATGCATGCAAACGTACCTTGGTCCAGTTGCCACCTTGTACATCCGCAAGGCCATTATACAAGGGGAGAGAACGCATGGCACAGACATACTCAAAGCCTATTTCAAACTACAGACACAGAGCACAAGCAGTTATATCAACTCCGTTGCCATCTGCAGAAGTGTCAGCAGACTGTGTAACCATTAAAAGCCTGTCTGTCATTGAGGGTAAGCGAGAAGTTAATTAAATATATATATATATATATATATATATATATATATATATATATATATATATATATATATATATATATATATATATATATATATATATATAATGTGTGTTAAAGAAATATCGGCAGGTGTAGAATCATTGTGTTATTTCTAGAGGAAAACACGAAGTGTCTAGGTTTAGTTTAATTGTGTAATAATTAAGTAGAACGAATGGATTGAGCAGGTTGGTTGTGGAAAGCGTTTTAAAGATATTATGCTTGCTGGAAAGGACTATCCAAACTGGAGGAAGGAATGACTATAATAGATTGATTTTCTGTATTATTTGATATATGACACAATGATTACCATAAGGCCTATATGATTTTATTGAAACAAATCATGGACAAAACTGTAACAAGTGAATTATTGAACTATTGTGCTAGTACTTGAACGAATTGTGTTATTCATGATTTACTATGTCTCTTGTGAGTTACCACAGCTTGTCTAAACTGTCTCATATTACCTCCTGTCTGGCTAAGGAGACAATGAGCGATACTACGTAGGTTGTATATATTGTTTCAGGTTATATCCTGCCATGAGTGTCACACAATCTCTAGTGACCAAGTCAGCAATTAGATGCTCAAGTTTGTCAGAGCTTTTGCCAGTATTAACTGTGTCATCATGACGAGTGGAGAACCCACAGTAGTGGGGTTCTATCCAATAATACTGCTGTACGAGGCCTAGGAAGGACTTTGTTTCAGATAAGTAGCTCAGTGTTTGGCTACTCTTCAATTTACAAACAACACCAAATTAAACCACCTACGAATAGACTATATAATGATGAAAACCTGTGGTGTATATAGAAGACATTTGACAGTAATATGAATCATAAAGTAACATTTAGATTAATCTATTCAAGAAAGCACAAAAGTAGAGCCAGATTCCTTCAGGAAGCAAGAAAACAGTGAAATTGAACTAAATTAGTTTAAGAAATTAACTGTAAATGTGTTATATATATATATATATATATATATATATATATATATATATATATATATATATATATATATATATATATATATATATATATATCTCTTTATCTAAATATATATATATATATATATATTGCACCAAAACAAAAAGATATATATATATATATATATATATATATATATATATATATATATATATATATATATATACGGGAGCCGCGCTGGTGTAATGGCTTCGGCGTTGTACTGGCGACCAGGTGTTCATGGTTCAAACCCGGGCGTCCGCGTTTGAAGAAATGTTTACGGCCGGAAATTTGACTGAATAGCCTGAACGGCTCCTGTGATAAACCCTCTGTGGATGGGAAGGAGCGAAGCTCCTGACCGGGTTGGAAGGAAAGTCCTCAGGTTCCCCAGCCTCGCAATGACATGTCATTGGGCCGAAGGGTTGAAAGCCCAAGTGCTGCTGGTTAAGAAAAAAAAAAAATATATATATATATATATATATATATATATATATATATATATATATATATATATATATATATATATATATATATATATATATATATATATATATATATATATATATTGTTCAAAAAAAGAAACGCGCTTTTTTTAGTTTATAAGTAAAATTTGGTGCTAGGGCATATAAAAACCAGCCTCAAATGTTGTTTACAGTGTCAAATGCACGTGTTGACCTGAATTGCGTTCGTTTTTGTAATCGTTACAACCAGTGGTCAATAGTGTTTATGACGCAATTTTTGACCACAGCTCATGTTGCGCGCACGTGAAAGCAACAAAATTTGGTGTTAACACTATTCACTGACTACGCAACTGAAACCCTTTAAAAGGATAACGCTACACACACAAAAATTCAGTTCATTTTCAAGCAGACATTTATGGCGTCTCTATCGATAAATTTAAGGAAAATTGCTATTGGTCGACTGCATGCAGACGAAAGTCAAAGTCAGGTTGCCAGGCATCTAAACGTGCATCAGAGTACCATCAGTCGACTTTGGCACCGGTTCCAAGCCACTGGCTCAGTTGAAGACCGGCATCGCAGTGGACGACCCAGAATGGCAACAGCAGCGGAGGATCGCTTTATTCGGCTTCGTCACCTCAGAGACAGGTTTACAACAGCTTCCTCAACTGCCCAGTCATTTCCTGCAGGACGTCATGTGTCTGATCAAACTGTCCAGAATAGACTGCATGACGCTGGACTTTGGGCACAACGACCTCACCGAGGACCTGTCCTTACGCGCCGCCATCGCCAAAATCGACTTCTTTGGGCCAACCAGCATCGTCCCTGGGCAGCTGACAATCAATGGAGACGTGTCAGGTTTAGTGAAGAATCTTTCTTTTTGTTGCAGCATCATGATAGACGGCGTAGGGTCTACCGTAGGCGAATGTCACGGTGACTGATAATTTATTTTACCAACACGTCACAATTTTTCTTACTCTTTTAATGTTCTGGTTTCCTCGACTTTTTGTATTTTCTTTTCGGATTTTACCTACGTAGCCCATTATTCCCCTCTCAGACCCCACCCCGCGGTTTGTTTACGTTCTGGCCTTCATTATAAATTCGCCACTGGTCAGTAGCGGTCAGCTCAGCTTACGATAATAGTACCTGAGCTGCATCTGGCGTTTGTCTGACCAGAGGAATGTCTCTTGCGAGTAACGGGTTTGATCTCCAGCGAGAAATAGTTCTTTGAAGCGAACCGCTAGACTGCTGAAGCCAACAGCGGAATCAAAAGGGGAGACAACCCTCGTTCGTTCTGAGAGATTTTGTTGCGGCCCCTGACCGCTCTCAGAAATATTACGTCTTATGTATATGAAACTTGCTCGCGGTTGTTGCTTGTGATGTAGATTTTAGAATAACATTTGCCTTACCTAGGATTACGTTATACGCCGTGCATCTGTGTGATACAGGCTATGCCAGTCCTGGGGTAGCATCACTTGTAGACTATATATCTAGAGGGTTTTAATAAGTCAAGCAAGATGGTAGCAGTTCTTAAAAGTTTAGAAATAATCGAAGATAACCCACCAGAAGCTGTTACGACATTTACAGACTCACTATCATCACTACAAGCACTAGAACACCCAGGTAAATGTAGCCGGCCAGACATAAAGGAAGAAATTCTAGCAATTAATACATCACTAGGGAACAGAGGATGTAGTGTGAGGCTAGTGTGGGTTCCAGCACACACAGGTATTGCTGGTAACGAGTTGGCAGATCAGAACGCCAAGAATGGAAGAATAAGTAAAAACAATATAAGAGCAGGACTGGGAAGGTCGGAGATCAAGAGCCAAGTGAAGATAACTATAAACGAGGAATGGAAGACAACATGGAAGAAAAGTAGAAAAGGCAGACACGCGTTCAAACTGCAGAAAGAACCAACGAGGACGTGCCAGGTCAGAGAAGAATTAAAGATACCATCAAACAAAAAAATGTGGCGTCTCCGTCTCGGTGCAGCATACTTTATGATAGAAGAACCACACTGCCAAGAATGTCAGGAAGAGAATGACATAGACCACTACCTGATCCACTGTAAAAAGTATGAACAACAAAGGTTAGAATTAAAAACTTACTATAGAAATCACAATATAGACCTGACAGGTGATAAGGTTTTAAGTATAGATGCCCCAAGAGATGCCCAATCCATATTTAAAAGATATATCCACAAAACAAAGGAAAACATATAAGGTTAGTAACAAAAACAAAAAAAAACACAAAATTAAAAAAAAACCTACTAACTACTCATAGGACAAGGAAAGACAAAGTATTAAATTTAAAAAAAAAAAAAACTCAAAAAGAACAAATACTAATACAAAGTAAAACCAAGTGTAAAGGACAATAGTTATCAATAAACAATACAAAAGAGAAAATAAAATGGACAAATACTAATATAAATTAAAATCAACAACTGCTAAAGACAATAGCTATTTAAATTGAATACAAAATTAAAAAATAAAATGACACTCAATACCCCAATTATAACCAAATTTCAGGTTGAACATGGTAGACCAAGATGGAACGAGAAGAGGCAATAACGGTCAGCTGATAAGTGCTCGCTCTCCACCCATCACCTCATCAAAACAACGACAACAAGTCAAGCACACTCGTAAAATTTTCCTGCCAGTGATGACCAAATGAGACTAAGGCAGACGTTAACACAGAACTAACTTTGGTTGCCTATTTTCTCGTTCATCTCGGGGTAAGTAGACATCTCTTATAATATATATATATATATAGGAGTGTGACTTAAATTTATTTAGAGGATTTCTCCCGGTAATTAGTTAAGCGATAATGTAGCGCCGTCCACCGCCGTAGTTAACAGGAGAGCTAAGCAGCAGGTGTCAGTATTATTGTTATTGTTTACAATGGGTTAATGGTAAACTTACGATAACAGAGTAGTCCGTTCAGTGCTTACCATTGGGTTAAGAGTCGGCTAAAATAACGGTCATTACTATAAGGAATTGTCAGCGGTGTAGGTTATTCACTTAAAACTAAATAGGGATGTGCAGGCATCATAACACTGAATTATAGGAGATAGTCACTTATTACTTTCTGATAGAAACTTCTAGTGGTTGTGTGGAATCATTATATGCCTACTTGGGTAGTTAGACACCAGTTTAGAACTTTCACAGCAATTCAGAAAGCAGCCACCAGCTGGAGATATAATTATATCTTATGTTGAGTCACAACTCTATTATTATAGCTATAACATTGCCTCTTTGCCAGTCACCACTGTCTTCGGAGGTATAACCCCCTTTGCAGGGTAGAGAGTTATCAAACCTCGGGGCAGTACACACACGCCATAGTGGGCCTGGTGTAATCTGTTTCGAGTCTAGGATGCTCCCTGGGGTTGAAAGAAAGCCAACTACACTCCCCCAATCGTCTGATACCGTGTAGATGCACGACGGGTTGCGACCCCATCGCCTGGTGTCACGATGGGTGGCTTCCCGGCCGTGTGGCAACACGGACCATGTGCAGGAAAAGCGGCAGTGGCTGCGCCACCGCCGCGCCAGACTGGCTGCATAAAGGGTATAAGAGTCTAACCACTCGCACCCTATGGGGTTCTAAAGCAAAGCAAAGCAAGCAAAAACATTGCATTTTCCATGTATTACATTTTGGGAGGCTATTATTTTTTCCCTTTTTGAGTATCGACCCCAAGGGGGCGTATACCATTTATTATGTAATGTCAAATGCTGTATTTTTATGTAAATTCACTTAATGTTGTAAGATGAATAGCATATCCAGTCAGCTGGAACTACAGGGTTAGATATCCCTTATGTTGAGTTGAAAGAGGACGGAGTAGATTTTGTTGTCAGAACATTTACTGACAGGTACATGTGTGTACAAAATATATTAGCCTATGCAGGCGCATGCTGATAATTGATAGAGTGGAAGGAACAGGAGGGCGACTCACCCGGATAAAGACAGCCGAGACTATCATAACAATGACAACCATAATTATAGATCCCATAGTGGAGCATAACTGTTTATTATAACATTATTGTAATTGTATTGTTTGCGTGATGTAAAGGTCGTTTCTTTTGGATCTCAGTTTCAGGATACCCGAAATTGCTAGCGCAAGATTTCAGGCAGGCGAAGAATGATACATTCTCTTCGATCTTGCGGTTTCTGAAAACAACTAGCACCACGAGTTGTCACCCCATACCTGAAGCAAAACCCTTTTGCAAACGCCCATCCCTCTAACGGGAAATAAGCTCACGCAGTGTGTAACGAGCTAATCTTCACACTCAGATAGCTGAGTGAAAAGGCCCTTGAGTATAAGAGTGAGATGCATCTTTGTTTCATAGATCTGGAAAAGGCGTTTGACAGGGTCCCCTGGAGCAAACTTTGGGACTGTTTGGCAAGGAAGAATATTCCAGCACCTCTGATTCATACTATACAGAGCTTCTACAAGTCTTGCAGAAATTATGTGAGGACAGCAAACCATAAGTCAGAAGAGTTCAGGACCACCACTGGTGTAAGACAAGGTGATATCCTATCACCTTACCTCTTCATACTCCTTATGGACGATGTCATCAAGGCATGTAAGGAGAGAACAAGAAAGTATTCAGTGGGGTACTGGAAGATGAGACAGGTCTATATTTCGGAGCTGGCATTTGCTGATGATGTTGCCCTGATTGCTAAATCAGAGGTACATCTCCAATCCAACCTGCAAGTCTGGAAGGAAGAGCTGGAGAAGAGAGGGATGGTCATAAGCAGCTCTAAAACAAAATCCATGGTGATATCAAGAGAAGAAAGAAGACATCAGATTAAGCTGGGAGAACAGGTCCTGGAGCAGGTCGACCACTTTAAATACCTCGGAGCTATTATAGACCGAAAGGGAGGCATCAAAGAAGAGTTGGTCACTCGAAAAGCAGCAGCTGGGAGACTTTTTCAGGCCATAAATCGAGGATTCCTCAGCAAGAGAGAGGTTGGTAAAAAAACGAAGATGGCTGTATACCGCTCCACCTATGTCCCAGTCTTGACATATGGATGCGAGTCATGGGCAATGACTACAACCCATAAAAGCCAGATCCAAACCTCAGAAATGAGGTATCTGAGGAAGGTGGTTGAAATAACAAGAAGAGACATGGTACGCAACCAGACGATACTTCAAGGCCTTAAATCCTACCCCCTGCAGACCCAAGTAGAACAGTCCCAATTAAGATGGTTTGGCTATGTCTGCAGAATGGGAGAAGATCGGATACCACGACAAGCATGGGAAACAAAGAGCCAAGGATCCAGACCCCGAGGACGACCCAGAGTCCGCTGGGAGGACAACATTAGACAATCTTTGAAGGACCGAGGACTAGAATGGAACCAGGCCAGGAGGAAGACAGCCGATAGGATAGTCTGGCGCTCTCTCTTCCAAACCTCTACACCTCACGGTAGAAGGGGAACGACTAAGTAAGTAAGTGTGTAACGAGTCGTAGCAAAAATCTGAAAATCGTATTTGGCAGTAGTGGTTTCCTACTCGCCTCTTGATCACCAGGCAGAGCATTGCGGCTTCCAACATATCTATCAGCCCAGTGTCTTTAGCAGAATTTAAATCACCAGATATGTGTGCTTAAACGGAGCGCCCAGTCATAAATCAAGTCCACAACCCAGCCAAACCGGATTTAAACATCAAGTACGCAGGCCAACTTACACGTGCTGGATAATAGCTCAGTGGGCCGATTGTCCTAAATTTGGCCTCATCTTGTGTGTGTTTTCGGGTCATCCAAAACCTCCGCACGTATTAGCGGCCAGTCGGATATAGACAGAGTATCTACAACCTATCTCGCTATTCGGGTGTAACCACCAGGCATGGATAGTGTCTACAGTGTATTTAATAGTGAAAATTCATCACCTATAGGAGGATATATATACCTAACTACACTACCTGGAGTATTGATCGTGGTCCCCCAAAAACGGAAGGATTAAATACTCTGTTTATTCATTTCTGGATGTTCTACAGGTTTTATGTTGGTGGTTTGTGTGTTCGTTGGTGTGTAATTTCATATTTGTTTACTCAATGTGATTATTGAGATTGTATTATGTTGATCTGATACACTGATTTTTTTCATATATATATTTTCTTTCAAGAAACTTTAATAAATTTTACTCATTTATTAACGCGCTGTTCACGACCCTTTCATCCATAATTAATATTACAAGCTCTTTACTGTAGTCTCTATTTTTTTTTTTTTTGACAAGAGAAAAGAGAGAGAGCGGGTGGTGCTTAGACTATTTAAGTGTGTTGAGGCTTGGAGAGAGAGATAACTTTTAAAAAAAATAAATCTTCTTCCAGGTTGGTCTCAAGTTCACCCCCTATTTACACCTATCTATGTGTAATCTATAACTTTGTCAGTTCACTATCATTGTCGATTTCACTACCATTGTCTAACTCGACAAATACTCTAACACCAACTCAACCACGACAGCGAAATGAACGTTTTGCCCAAAATTGCGTTGATGAAGCTCCGCCGCACGGTGGTGGAGGTGCAATGGTGTGGGGAATGATCAGGTACAACGCAAGGAGTCAATTGGTGCACATTGAAGGAGGCTTGAATGCGCAACGATACGTCAATGAAATTCTTCGACCCCATGTCCTTCCACTTTTGGCTGCCCGAAGGTCTGTGTTTTAACAGGACAACGCCAGACCCCATTGTGCACGGTTGACCACGCAGTTCCTGACTGCCAACAACATTCTCACCCTTCCCTGGCCATCCCTGTCTCCAGACATGAGTCCGATTGAGCACCTGTGGGATGAGCTGCATAGACGTGTTTGTCGCCGAGACGTTGCTCCAGCCAATCGTCGTGATCTGTTCCAGGCACTCCAGGAAGAGTTGGCAGCCATCCCACAGGCCCACATCAGACGTCTGATCGCATCCATGCCCAGGAGATGCCAGTCGCTGATCGATGCAAGAGGAGGCCACACACCATACTAACGGGAAAGCCCGTACGCCAAAAATCTCTCGTGACCTAGATGCAAAACAACTGTCAATTGATTGGTTGAACCCTAAGGTATTCTTGTGTGCAATTTGAACAATTAACTCATTAAATTTAAAAAGTTATTGAATGTCAAAATTATGGCTATGTGTGTGCCTTCAGTAGCTATGCGTTTCTATTTTTGAACAGTATATATATATATATATATATATATATATATATATATATATATATATATATATATATATATATATATATATATATATATATATATATATATATATATATATATATATATATATATATATATATATATATATATATATATATATATATATATATATATATATATATATATAAAGGGTGTCCGTAAAAGAGTGTACCCTTTTCAAAAAAGTTTTTTCTCCGCCCCATGACGTGGTACGAGGATGCTTTCTATCACAAAAGTAAGATAATCTCTGCAAGTTTTTAAGCATTTTGTATTCAATTGAATTTTATTTGAAAAATGAACAAAGAAGAAAAGATCTTGTACTAATAAATTCTAAATTGTACCCAGAGTCTTCAGTGAATTATTTAAATTTGGTTTAAAGTTCTTGTTGTGAAGTTAATTACCCCTAGGAGCCCATAGGAATCTAGACAGCACAGTACCATCTCATCTAGGAATCTATACAGCTTGATTATACCTTTGATGTCGATACACCATTACTCTTTTCAGAGAATGGGGTATTTCTTGTAAGACCAGTCTCTTATCTGGCACTATCGTGGTATCATCTGATACATCTATTTGTCCAGGATAATATCACCATCATTATATCTTTCCTCTCGCTACAGGGTTAAAGTCTCCTTTTTCTGTCTTTTGGAAAATCAAAATTCAGCACCTGCTCTGGCCCATGTTTGATGATAAGGCATCGGAGTGATGTTTCTGTAATTGTCCTTGTCCGTGTAGCGGGGTCATTATAAATGAAACTCTCATTTTGTTGAAAAGTTTCAGTTGCTTTAGTTATGTTTTTTACTGACCCAATATGAGAGTTATGAACCGTAAGATCTTGATTTAGGCCTAAAGCTGCTATATTAACTTCTTCACTACCGGTATCTTCTTTATGGTGAATATTCTCAATATCCAAACTTGCATGCCCTGTTACTTCCCCTTCTTCATTATTGTGGTGCAGAAACATGAAGAGAGCTCCTTTTTGCTTTGCTTCTTCCTTTTCTCTTTCTGCCATGCTAAAATATTATCCTTTCGTCCATTACTTTTCTCTTATACTTTCTGAAGAATATCAAAGTCATACGCCGACAAAGCGACCCAGAATGTCATAAAACCATACAGAGGATTATGTTGTAAATCAATCTTTTTTAAAATATATTCTTAATATTAGATAAAATATTTAGGTAATGTGATTTCTTTATTTAGAAATAATTATTAGTTTATTTAATTTAAATAATACATTTTTAAACACTTAAAAAAAAATTACATTTTGTTGAAACGCGCCCCTAGAACCTTTTCGCTACCGCCTAGGTTCGCCTAAAGAATGAGCCGGCCCTATGTGAGGTTAATGGGAAAAGCTAGAATAGAAAGACAATAAAAGAAGGAACACTCCCCCAAAACGTTCTGGAAGTTATGTTCCTGTCTAAAGTTTACGTTAAGGCAATTGCTTTCGCCCACCGACTTGTCAGCAGAACTGTTTGCTTGTCTGGTCTTTTCTATGTGCTTGATTTCTTGAGAAAATTATTATTATTGATTTGAAGCATAATAATCAGGAAAAGGACAGTATTAAGCAGACACTTGTAAGTAGTTCACTGAGTCACATTGATAGTTATTCATTCATGACCTTTCACCTACGTAAGAAGCATAGATCTTCAACACATTTATTCCAAACCTTCCTGACCTGTGTCGACGATCTTTTCGTGCCCCCTTGATTCTCTTCATTCGTGCTATCGGCCCCCTTCTCCGTGTGGTTTTGGTGTCCCAGTACCTCTTACTCTTGACATTCTCTCCCCCCCCCCCCCCCCCCCCCCCAAAAAAAAAAAAAACTACCTTGTAATGCTTTCAACGTTTCCTCAGTACATCTCCAATCAACGTGAGCGTATTCGTATCATCTCTTGTTCCACTGGTACTGATAGTGATACCCATAATGATTTATGCTATAGAGTGATTTGATGAGTTGTGTTTAGTAAATATTACGGTCAGTTGTTGTTTTGATGATTTGTCAATTCTGCGTGCTTTTTTATTTTATTTATTTATTCTTTTTTTTTTTTTTTTGTAATTAGCGATTTACGGAGTCAGTATCTACATGTGTTTCTTCGCTTGTCTAAAATGCTAGGCATGCAACAGTATTGTCAAATACAGGGGTTCTGTAGGTATTAATGTTCTGTAGGTACTAAAACTTGTGTTATATGTTCCGACATGGTAAAAAGCTTGAGAAACACTGTTATAAAGGTTACACTAGAGTGAAATCTCTCTATAGAAATTCTCCCTCACGTCAGTGCGCAGATCACAAAAATTGCACATCAGTTCGTCCAGAAAATTATTCTAACTTAGAGCACAACAGTTGAGTCTATAGAATGAGCGAACGAACGAACGAAATCTTTATTTCATCAGGGTTAAAGAAGTAAGCTTTACTGCATAACTGAGCTGTTCTCAACACGATTCCCTACTGCACAGAACTGCTTCCCAAGAAACACCTAAAGAAATGGCAATCAATCTTAAATGTGTTTACTTCTAAAAGCTACCACAAACGACTAGCACTCTCAGTCTGACCTTTCAAGATATAGCACTGCAAGTCATACAATTTTTTAAATATTATACGGTTTAATTGATTAGTAAAGTTACGTTACTATATTAATATGTGTTCATTATTAAGCATTCGTGTTACCTTTGTTGTAGTGGTCTCTGAATGGCTTATTTTTTTTTTGTTCGAATAAAACCTCGAATCGGAGGAAAAGAAAATCTAAGTGAATTCTAATCCAATAATGTGATAATTACTGGTATTCTTTTCAAAATCACAGATATACTTGAGAATGTGTTCTAGGTCACGTGTAGTTTCAGTGGGTTCCTGAAGAAACAAAGTGTCCTCAAGCATGTCGTAGGAGGCTATAAATAGGACTGGCAACCTAAGAATGTAAAACAAACTGTTATTAAAACACCGCAACAGTAGCACAGGCTTCTTCCTGGGGGTGGGGGGGGGGGGGGTTAGTTGTAGAGCTGGATCCTTATCTGATAAGCAGCGAACAAGAAAATGAATGGATACGTTTTCAGCTTAACGCTTAGGGCCAGTTTCATGTACCGGCAACTCGGTCTATGATCAGGGCGTTAATAGCTTTTAGCATTAACTATTTTGAGTTCATGCTGTAAATCCATACTAATAGGTTTTAAATATTTTAGAGGGGCGCCAAAGTTTAACTTTTCCCGGGGCGCCAGCAACCCTAGAACCGGTCGTGATTATACTCCACATGGAATGGACACAATTGTTGGTGCTGATGTACATTCGCATGTCGTGTTTCAATCTTACTGAAAGAGCAGCAACATTAAGTAAAACCTAATTTTGGCACTGGACTATTTTGTCCGTAACGAGATCACAATCTTTGACTTCCAGATGCGATTCCAACATCAAAGAGCTGGTATACAATGCCGCTTTGACAAGGACACAAATAATAACGACTTTAATTACACATCCTAAGTCAGTCTTCTAAGTCTAAATCATGCATAGGAAAATTACCAATATGAACATTAGTAGGCACATAAATATCGTCAGTTATGTAGCCCATCTTATAGGACCGCCTCCTTTTCTTCAGCAAACACAGAAGACACACTGCAACAAATATGCCACCTGATAATACGAGTACCACAATTGTTGCAGTCGCTGTGTTTGACTGGCCGTCTGCTACATCGCTCTGATCTGTTGAACCCTGTAGGGCAGTGCTACGGATGAGAGGCTCAGTTGTACTTCCTGAAAAATTTGTTGATGAGACAGTGGTAGTCTGTAAAAATGTTGTTGTTTCGTTCGTATTTATGGTTTCCGTAGATATTGTGGGTTCGCTGGTATTTGTAGTTTCGGTAGCAAGTGTTTGTAATGAAGTCGTAAAATTTGATTGAGAAGTACCTGTAACTGCCGGTTCTGATGAATTTGTTTCAGTTGAAAATTGTTGTTGAGTTGTAGTTGTGGATGTTAGAGCGGCAACTGGTGATGTTGTATTTATGTTGAGATCAGTTGATTGCATGGTACTTTCTGTTAATGCAGTCGTTGATGTTGCCTCTTTTTGTGTTGTGCTTGTAGTAACTGGAGTTGTATTTACAGCTATTGTGGTTCTAAATGTTGAACTAGTTTTCACTACTGATGTAGCTTTAGCAACTGATACATTGACTACCACTGATGTACTTGTAATATGCGGCGTAGTAGTAAGTGTGGCTGTTGCCAGCGTTTTCGTAGATGTTGCATTTACAGCTGTTCCTAGTAAAGTTGCAGATTTTGATGTCTTGGTTATTGTTGGTACATCTGTTAGTGTACTGTCTGTTGATGAAGTTGTTGGTCTTGTAGCTGTTAAAACAGACGTTGTAGTGGCTCCTAATGTTGGAATGTATGATTCTGTTGCACCTGGATGTGATTTATTTATGGGTCTTGATGTCGAACTAGCTGTTGACGCAATAATTGTTGTTTGAGTAATATCTGACTTATTACTGATCCTTGTATTGTGGTCCGTGTCTGTAGCTTGACTCACAGTTGTTGACTGTGAAATTGTATATTTTAGTGGGGTGGTTGTTGTTTGTGTTTCAGTTGTTGGTGGTGTTTTGTTGGTTACGGAAATACTTGTGTTGGTTATTTGTGACATGGGAGATGTGTTGGGTTTTGGTGTTCTTGGCTGTGTGTTGGACGTCGATGTATTGGGTGTTGATGTTCTTGCGTGTGTATCGGATGGCGATGTTCTAGTCGATGTGTGAGGTGTTGGTGTTCTTACCTGTGTGTCATTTGGCGATGTTCTAGTCGATATGTTGCGTGTTGATGTTCTTACATGTGTGTTGGATGGTGATGTTCTAGTCGATATGTTGTGTGTTGATGTTCTTACATGTGTGTAATTTGGCGATGTTTTGGTTGATATGTTTGGTGCTGGTGCTCCTGCATGTGTGTTGGACGTAGATGTCCTGGCCGATGCGTTAGGTATTTCTGAACTTGCAGGTATGCTGGATGTCTGCCTCATCGAGGATGTATTTGATACCTGGGATCTGACAGATGTGCTGGTTAGGGAGGCAGATCTTATTGGTGTACATTTTCTTTTGGATGGTGAAACTTGGATGTTGGCGAGGGCTATAGTAGAATTGCTTGACGTCTTCCAGCTCTGGAATGCAAGCTGAGGAATATAAATTTAATATTTTAATGTCAGCTGTGGATCATTCTAAGATAAGTCGTTTGCAGAAAATGTATCAACAACTAATGTAAGGAATGTGGTAGTCTATTAATGTTGGATGTAGTATCAACAACCAATGTAAGGTGTGTACTAGACTACAAATATTTGGAGTAGTGTCAACAACTAATGCAAGGTTTGGAGTTGACTATTAATGTTGAGTGTAGTGTCAACAACTAAAGTAAAGTATGTAGTAGACTACTAATATTCGGTGTAGTGTAACAAGTAATGTAAGGTGTGTAGTAGACAACTAATGTTGGTAGTAGTGTCAACAAATAAAGTAAAGTGTGGAGTAGAATACTAATGTTGGGTGTAGTGTAAACAAGTAAATTAGACAATTAATGCAAGGTGTGAAGCCAGAAACTGATGTTCAGTCTGGAATTGCCAGCTAATGTAACATGTGGCAGTTAATGTAAGACGTTGAGCAGACAAATAAAATGTGGAGTTGACAGCTAATATAAGGTGTGTAGTAGACAAGTAATGTTTTATCAAGTCGATAAGTAATGTCAAATGTGGCTTTTATAATTTGATGTCATCTGTGAAGAATAACAATAGTGATGATAATCAGAAGTGTGACAACGGAGTTCCGATGATTGTGGTTATGAATCGAAAAACATAACAAATGATAATAACGTTAGAAATGACGTTTGTACTTTACTGAGAGGACTTCCAGTACAGCACAAACACCAAATTAAGATTATATGAAAACTGTGTGCTTTCTGTGCTTCTCTGTGGTGCGGAATGCTGGAGAGTAACAGAGAAAGAAATGTCGAAATTGTCCTCTTTCCACACAATCTGCCTGAAGAAAATTCTCCAAATTGTTTGTCCGAATACCATCATCAACCAAGAACTGTTTACTCGGAAAAACCAAGAGGACATGCACACCATCATAGCTGGCAGACGATGGAGCTGGGTTGGCCACGTCTTCTGAGGATGACCCCGATGTCATCACAAGAACAGCTACACTATAGACCCCTGAAGGAAAGCGAAAGAGAGACCAACCAAAACACAACTTGGCGGAGAACTGTGGAGGCCGAGATGCAAAGAATGAACCAGATCTGGGGCACTGCGCGAAGGATGGCCGCCGACTGAGCAAAGTGGAAGCAGTTTGTTGCTGCCCTACAAGACGCCACCAAGCGTGATGGCCACTGACTGCTTTGACAGTCGGCGGCTAAAGATCAAAGAAGAACAAGATGATAATGAAGTTAATGATGATGTTAGTGATAATGATCATCATAATGAAGTTCAGGATGATATTAGTATAATGATGATAATGAAGTTAGTGATGGTGTTAGTGATAATAATGATGATTAAGTTTGTGAAGATGATGATGAAGATGATGATGAAATTAGTGGTAATGATGATAATGTGTCAGCGTCATAGGCATCTCGTCTGTTTTTCACCGCCATTTTGTCGTTATGTGGCAGCCATCTTAGTTTACATCTAAAAATAGCTACTTTAGTAATGCCGATACGGATAGCAGCCAATCAGAGAAGAGAAGCGTCCAGGGAAGCGCGTCAGTTGAAAATTCTTTATTCATTCTGGTCGCCGTCGCAGAGAGAGAACAAGCTTTGAGAACTGAAGTCTAGTTCAAGAACATGCCTAGGACTTGTAAGTAGATATAGTATTATTCTCCAACATTCTAAAGTCTTTACAGTGTTAGAAAGGATATAGGATATTAGGTTTACCATCTGTGTGCCATAGTATTTTAAATAAGTATATATTTAATTCTGTGGTGTTTATTTCGCGTCCGTTTGATGCTAGATCTTAATCTATTCGGAAATGGCGTGGGTCCATGTTCAGGAAATATAACACGTGGCCGGTACTAGAACTGGCATAGTCAGTTATTACATTTGTGTAAATGAAATGTAATGGTTAAGTATTTCCATGTTGTTTGGGGTTCAGGAAACCTTCCATGAGCTTATGTAAATCCGACACGTAGATGGTTTGAATAATATTTAATTGTGGCGCGATTTTAGATTGTTATATTTATTAATTACAGTGCCGATGCCAAAATAGTTTATTTTAGTGTGGCGAGAGCTGCAAGTTAAATATGTTACAGCTTGCTAGAATAAGTCCTGTGCTTCTTCAGTAATGTTAGACTGATAATGTGGTGTAAGTAATAGTAAGATCGGAATAGCTAATTGGTATTAGCTTTCTTAGTTTCATAGTTTTACAGTGTAAAATATCTATTGGTTATCTGTACCGCCTTAAATAGATTTGCTAAGCCATTATTTCTATAATATTTAGTGTTATAATGTAATGTTACTATAAAATGTACAACCACGCAGCTTAGCTGGGTGTTAGCGTGGCTGTATGCCGTTCTCGCAAGATGACGTAGCCATAGAGCGCGTGGTATGAATGGGTACCTGTAGCTGATTGATCATGGCTGACTGTGGTAGGCGCATGTTTCTTGAATGGTAAGTGTTATTATTTATGCTATTGAATTTCACTTAGACATTGTTTTTATATATTGTTTTTCAGAAAGTCTACGAACACTGTCTGGGTGTTCGGTAGTATTAAATGTTGATCTGTATAAGGCTTTGTGTTGTTTGAATTGCTAAGTCTGCTGCTGAGAGGGTTGCAAGCAACCAATAATTGCAACCCCTGTCAAACGATCCTTAATAAATTTTCTTAGTGCATGGGTCTTTGGGTGTGAGGTACACCTAGCCCCTGTCACAATAATAATTAAGTTAATGATGATGTTAGTAATAATTATGATGATGCAAGGCAAGAAAAAAGTTAACACCTAACATAAGTAGATAAGTATTCTTTCTTGTGCAGGATAAGGCCACTCAAATATCAGCCAATAGGGCCAAAACTATAAATTAAGTTTTTGATGATGATAGTGATAAGACATTGACGATTATATTGACTCTAAAAATAGAGTGACCAGGTGCTTTGACAAAGAATCATCCCTTTTTTTCGTGGAATACAGGAACGGAGCGTATTATGTCGATTTTTCTTCTATTAATTTCCATTTTTAACATTTCTTTGACTTTTAGCTATTTATTTACACGTCTGTATCATAAAGAGTAAAAAGAAAACGCTTAGCGAATCAGTGAATAACAAGTAAAACTAAAATGTTTAAGGGGACGAGCGAAAATAAATTGTAAGTGAAGAAATAAAATATGTGACAGGCGAGATTAGTAGATTTTCTGATACCCGGTAATCTCCTAAATTTAAATGTGTCAAAATCAATTATCAGAACATAATCTAAGAAGGTTTATTTTTACGTAGAAAATTATATTTCTTAAGTACGTAATAGTCGTAATTGTGCTGTTCCTTAGAGAAAACCATAAATTTCGCAGAACATTATTTTGTTGCATTAATTCCCATATATCTGGCTTATCTAATCTGCATTTTTGAACGTCTGTCGGTTTGTCCCCTATAGAAACGGAACGCATTATTTTTTGTTTTTTTGTGTAATGACAGTTAGACATTAATTGTATTCTTTCCCTTAAAATTAGTTTTGGGGCAATATATCAGTGGATTTCCCTTTTTTTTTTTTTAAAGAGCATTCAACAAGATCAGGGGTCGCAATTTTTTTGTGTGTGCTTCGTCTACTTTTAGAGTTGCATTATCGCACACAGCTAGAAACATCAGATGACATTCTACTTAGAACCTGTGGAGTTGGTGACCCACTAGCCCTAAGGATGAAATTGTGACGGAATTGTCCGTTCTCTTTTCCTAGCATTCATATTTATCGCCGACATTATTGCGCAACGTCTCATTTTGTGTACTTAATTATTGTTTACACTCCCATCCCTCAATTCTTGTTATGTCGGGACTTCAGCGACTATCTTTTGCTGATTAGGGTAATTAATCACTTTTGTTTCAACCCATATTGACACCTGAATCTGTGGAGTGAAGTGTTGTAACACATTTGCGAGCAGACCATGTGAACGAGAGACCGGTTAAATGAGATAATCATTTCCGGACAAGGCGGGTCGGAGAATAAGTATCCATCTTGAAAGAGATTACCTGTGATAGATTATGTAGTCGTTAGTGTAAACATGATTGATAATAGACGGACACTGTCATAACATATATGGTGACTTGTAAACAACACGTTTATTTTTGCGTTTGTTACGCAGGAATTTTTCGTAAGAGAAGGGGAAATATACGCATCTTGCATGTGGTTGGTTTGGCATTTGAGATGTAAAAATACAACATTTCTGATTGAAGCCTTGTCATATAGTAGCAATCTGGATGTGGGCCGAATGTTGCCTTATAATTTAGCGCCTTGTGATTTTTACTGCCCTGTTAATTTCAACTCGTCAAGAAGACAGCCAGACACGCCAGAATAATTAATAGGATCAGGATTCCATTTTAAAGGACCTGACAACGTGTTTGAGCATCTTGTGAATTTACATAACGAATACTCTACCTTTATTAATAAGGAAAGACCGGAATCCTAGGAACTTGAACACTAAGTCATAGTGGGAGTCTACTGTAAAGTAACACCCCAGACAACATGTAAGAAGCATCTTAATGAAGTTGCCGTATCTATTTCTCTGAGCCTGAAGTCGGTATTCCCAAAAGATGTTTGGGAAGAGTTGTACATTTTATAATTCTATATTTTGCATTTATTAACATGTGAAAATTGCTAGTGGATGTCCAACACACACGAGGCTGGCAGCCTCAGCATATAGAATGATGTTTCATGAACCACCACTGCAAAAGCTGGTGACTGCTTTATGCTGGTTTCTCGCAGAGAACCAAAGGCAGAGGTAGTCCCAAGTTCTATATGGAACAAGGAGTGGATGATGATGATAGAACTGATTACATATTTATTGTATTAACCTTTTCAACCAATGCATATGTAAATGTAAACATGTTCAATATAAATGCAATGAATGTTTTCCGCTCCCTGGGATTAACAAATAATGCTCAGAGAAGATAAAGTTCTGTGGCAGATGGGATGGTGGAATGAAAAGGAGGGGGGAGGCACCTGATGTTGTGTCAGGAAACCCAGTATTCAGGATTGTATTTGTTTCTCTCTTATTTCATGATTCTAGTCGGTGGTACCAATTGGTGGTGCTGTCTGTGGAACAAGTGAGTGGTATAATTGGCCTGCAGTCAAAGCTAGACACCAACAGCAGACGGGTCTTAACAGACGCTGAACCATCTTCGCAATTACCCCCACGATACTACGAGGGACATGTTGCGGTCACCAGACTTGACCAGTGACGAGAGTGAACAGTCTATAGCCTGCAAAGAACAAGCATCGGCTGGAGCAGAAACCAACAGACATCTTACTGGCAGCTAAGTACCCATTCAAAGCTGCCAAGTGAACTCTCTAATAAAGAACTTTTCATATTAGACCATTACCTGTGGGGAAATTTTAAAGAATGTATCTAAATTCACTCCACCCTGATTTATTTTACATTTGTTAACGATAATTGATAATTAAATTTATTATCTGAAAATAAACAAATTTACAGTGGATTTAGTAAGTTTTGAGTGAACTTCACCCGTATGTCTCAGTCATTTTGAATACTTATAACAGAGCTATTTAAGTAATATTTTACTGAGTTAAATCAGTTGGGGGCTCATCAGAAAGAGCTAAATCCTTACTCATAGAAGGTCAGGAAACATAAAAGGTTTAGGCGGCCTGGATCCTATCAGCCGTAGGACTTTTCTTTAAATTCCTATTAGGTTGCCTAGAAATGAAGCGCCATTCTTCAATTCACATCTCTGCCAAGAGTAATCTTGAGCTTAAAGGTAGATACCTTTGAAGACACTCAGTAGATACTCTGAAGTTTGGCCACTATTGGACCATCATTGCATAGCAAGGGAAGTAAGTGCCGCGACAGAAATACAGAGATGATCTTACAGAAGATTGTAAACATCAGACGCAGTTAATATACACTGAAATGGAAATTGGTTACAGTGATGAAATTTACAATACATCTTTAATTGCCACAGAAGATAAGGTTATTTCTATGGAAGGGGACGAACTTCAAACTCTTGGTCTTCCTCTAACTAACCGAACTGAAGGAGGCACAGTGCAGGAAAAGATTGGAGTAGATATGCTAAAGGTGAAAGGTATGGTGGAGGACATGATTGAAATTAGATGTGCTGGAGGTGAAAGGAATAGTTGAGGAAATTATTGGAATAGGTGTGCTCGTAGTTAGAGGACACGATTGGGGTAGATGTCCTGGGAGTGAAAGGGATAATGAAGGACAAGACTGGAGTAGATATGCCAGAGGTGGGAGATACAATGGAAGATATGACTGGAGTAGATGTGCTGAAGGTAAGACGGACAATTGGGGACATAATTGGAATGGGTGTGCTAGGAGGTAAGAGGTACATTGGAGGACATGACTGGAGTAGATGTGCTGGAGGTGAGAGTTATGGTGGAGGAAGTGATTGGATAGATGTGCTGGAGGTGAGAGTTATGGTGGAGGACATGATTGAATTAGATGTGGTCGTGAGAGGTACGATGGAGAATATGATTGGAGTAGATATGCTGGAAGTGAGATGTATAGTTGTTATTGGGTTAATCTGAGTTTTTAACGGTGGAGGGTTTGTCCTGGTTGCTCAGATAATAATGGTGGCTCAGAAGTACTGCAACCAGGTGATATGTTTTAAGTTCAGTTACTTATTATACCCGGACAACGCCGGGTATATCTGCTAGTTTATTTATAAATCATCGTGGTTTTTGGCACAGTTACGTCCCATTTCATGATACAACTTTTCTCTGATCAGATTTCTGGCATCTTATCAAAAATTTTGATTTATTGCAAATAATATTTTAAACTTTTGCAAAATCCGTTACTATTTATAGATAATAATTGTATTCCATCGCTCCGGATCTACTCAAATTATTTAAACAAATTTAATATGACAAATTTTAAAAACAAATTGATGAGGTTTAAATTCATATTTGGTCCTCATATTTAAACAAAAATTTAAAAAAACCTCGATGAATTGAAATATAGCTTTCACATCAAATATGGCTACCATTTCCATAGCAACCAGTATTATTCTAAAATCAAACACTTTGTCATGTATTAACTTATTGTTCTAAGTTAATTATGTGCATTGTATTTGAAATCTTGTAATTATTTTTGAAATTATAATTTCACGTTGACCTTCTATCCTAAATCTAAATAATATTACGACTGAGCAAAAGTCATCTCAAAGACAGGAATTTCCCGCGAATGTAGCATGCACGTTGATGTGGAACTTGAGAATGACAGTTCATAAACTTCAACAGCTGGACATGTTAAACATCACATGAAAGACGCAAGTCAAAGTGAAGGACAGAAAAAGCTATTACAGCTTTAATGAAAATGAAATACATCCTATTCAACAACGGATGTAAAAAAAATCAAAGTTTTCAGTATCACATGTAGCTGATTCTATCACGTGCAAGTAGATCGTAGACAGTCAATAAATAACAAAGTAATTTTCTGTGCATGGAACTGGCAACCACATCAGGTAAACAATTGCTACAGAAAATACCTCTACAAGAGCACAAATATAATTTTGTGCAGGATTCCTACAAAGAAGCCATCTGCAATAGTTAAATAATCCACACCTCACAGATACCGAAAGGAGAAATAGTATCTGCCAGTTCTTCCTCGTTCGCTCTCAGATAACCACATCTATCTTTCTTATAAAGTTGACAGTCCGCCTCATGATTTTCTAATCTCCATAATTTCTCTCTCTGCTGGGTTGAAGAAGGCCAAGCTGCCACTCGGCTTACGCAAGACAGTTAGCAACAGTTCAAAAATAGCAGGAGCGGAAGTTGATGGCAGACGTGTACGAGTACGCATGGCTGCTGTGCGAATGAGGAAGAGAATAAGCAGAAGAAAAAATACAACAGGTTGTCTTGGATTTACTCTTACGGATTTGTTTTTTTTTTAAACCGTTTTTCAGTGATGAAAAAGGCAACTAGAAGAAGAAGAAGAAGGGAATAAAAAGATGAAGACAATAAACAGGTTGTGTTGGATTTACTCTTTTGGTTCTTTTTTTTTTTTTTTTTCTTAATCTCCGTTTTTCAATGATGGAAAAGGTAACTAGAAAGCCACCAGCTACATCTTACATACTGATAGCATTACAATGCAGTCTTTGTTCTAGAACAGTGGTGGCCAAGCTAAGGTTGGCCGAGGGCCAGATTATGGTAAAGGGTAACACCAGAGGGCCAGACCTATAAAATCCTTAAAAAATAACGTTCTGAGATTTAGTTTTACATATATAATGAACCACGTACAGAAAGCAACGGCAAACTACTGTACTGCACATCTGCCAAGACATGTATACCAGTCTTCGGACTGAAATTACTGTTTAAAAAAAATATAATGAATCTGTTGTTTTAATTTGTTTTGTAATTTGTAATATAACATGTAATTATTTATTTCAAACATACGTTTGTGTGTTATTTCATTGTGAAGAGTGTGGCTTCAATCAACAATAAGAGGCCAGCCAAAACAGGTTGGCGGGCCGGTCAAACCTTGTTGGCGGGCCGGATCTGGCCCGCGGGCCGTAGTTTGGCCACCGCTGTTCTAGAATCTCCGGTGTAAGAGAGACAGAGGTAAAAAACACACACACACTCACGGAGAAGAGAAATGAAATCAGACAGAATTAAAAATAATAATGAAGACATGGAAAGCTCTAAAGAGATGAATGACTTGGCATACGTTTGTTGACGGCCTATGCTCCTTCTGGAAGCCGATGAGTAGAGAAGAAAATAACTCGGCACCTACAGGTCTTTTATATTTGGACATGCGCCCTAATATAACCGGCTAGGTTGAACGGGACGCGCCACGCCAACATTTTATTTAAGAAGAAGTAGAGAAGAAAAAGAAAAAAAAACATATTTTGATGAGAATGGCGATTTTATCAGCTTCACATACATACGCTCCACTATCCAAACAGCAAGAAATGCTGGCCTCCTCCCATTGGCCGGCTGTGCTGATGTCCTTGACCTCACCAATAGCTTTCTCTGTGGGTCTCTGATGTGAGTCTCTAGTGTTAAAAATCCTGATAGTATATTTCTCGTTGCCACTTGTGGAGTAGTGGAAGTTCACGCATGCTGATGTGGAGTTTGTCAGGAGAGGAAGGGAGAAAGATGCTTTCGAGCTGTTTTTAATTTTAGGATCCCTTGCATCCAAATAAATGTAAGAAGATCCTGTGACAATAAAAAAGGATGTGGTAATATGCTGCCTGAAATAATTAACAAATAACCTTAGTTAATACAAAATGCTATCTGGAATTAATCTTGAACGAAGAGCTCTAAATCAATCAATCAATACCCTTTAGCTGACCAAGGAGCATAGGCCTTCAACAAACACATGCCAAGTCTTCCTGTCCTGTGCCATCCGCTAGTTCTTTCCATGTTTTCCTCATCATTTTCACCTCTGTATCCAGCTCTCTTCTCTATGTGTTTTTTGGTCTACCTCTGCCTCTCTTTCCCTGTGGATTCCAGAACAAGGACTGCCTTGTAATACTATCAACAGGTCTCCTCAATGTGTGTCCTATCCATCGCCAGCGTCTTCTTTTCAACTCTTGTTCCACTGGCACTTGTCTGGTTCTTGTCATCAATTCCACATTTGTGACTTTGTAATACCATTTCAGTCCTTCTATTCTACGCAAGCACCCGTTTATAAAAGTCTGTAGCTTTTTGGTTGTTGTTTTTGTTGTTCTCCATGTCTCAGAGCCATACAATAGGACTGACTTCACATTTGAGTTGAAGATTCTTGTTTTCGTGTTGGACTTGATTTCTCTTGTTCTCCATGTGTTTACCAATGCAATGAAAGCGCCTCTTGCTTTTTGTATTCTTATTTTGATATCATTGTCTGTCCCTCTAACTTTGTCTATATTACTGCCAAGATATGTGTACGATTCTACATCTTGTAGTGGTGTTTCTTCAAGTTCAGCCCTGTTATCATTTCTTGCATTTATTCTCATTATCTGTGTCTTTTCCCTGTGTATTTTCAGACCTACTTGTAACCTCTCATCAAGTATTTTTATTTCGTCTTGATGAATGCTATCAATAGTTTGAATTGTGTATTGGACTTCAGACGGTTGTAACCACAACGATTTTATACAACAGTATAGATACAGAATATTGTTTATTTTATTATTATTTTTAAATAGCTCAAGCAATAACATTAGCTGTCGCTTTCTCTTCTGAACTGTTTTTCTATATCTTGTCCCTAGTGAAGACTCTCGTGATCGAAACGTGAGCATTTTGTTATTGTCCTGTCCTTTCTCTTTGAGGAACCTGTTGATAGCACAACAAGGCAGTCGTTGTTCTGGAATCTCCAGGGTAAGAGAGGCAGAGGGAGACACATGGAGAAGAGAACTGGAGACATATATGAAGGTGATGAAGACGACATAGAAAGACCTTTAAACGACGACACGTGACAGGAAGACTTGACACGTGACAGGAAGACTTGACACGTGACAGGAAGACTTGACCTATGTTTGTTCAGGGCCTATGCTACTAGGGGAGCTGAAAGGTGATAAAGGTGATGATGATGCCTTACTCATACCTGCCCATACCTCCCCATACCGGTACTACTTATCTGAGTTCACTTCAATATCCACAGGTATCACGTTATCAGTGAAGTTCTACATAATTTTTATTTTTACTTTATTATTTTCTTTTGGATTTTTGTGTGTGGGTGCTAGCATTCTCCACGCCTGTAAAGAAAAGAAGAGACAAAGAGGATAAATGCGATGACAAAATGGAAGATAACGGATACATCCTATGAGCAAAGGAGAAAGTGGCTGAAGACGTGACAAGTAGAAATATGAGCTAACTCAAAGACGTAGAGCTAGACGTTAGCAATATACCCCTCCCTTGTTTTATTTAATATTCTTAACACACCTGTGGCAAATAATAGATAAACCAACAGCTGGAGATACATCCCTACTAGATGTGGACTCATAGGACTATCTTGGCAGCAGTATATAGAACGTTGAAAAAACGGACGTGATTTCAGGTAGGAATGCAGAAGGCAAGAATATGCTGAAATTAAAGGAAATAAGTACAACACAAAAATAAGTATGTTCTAATGAAATATTCAGGTGTTCTATAACAATGCTGTGACACATGGATTTCAAAAATACAAACAAGAAGTTACAGACTTTCATTAATGGGTTCAAGGGAA
The DNA here is from genome assembly GCA_024509875.1 of Oreohelix idahoensis. NCBI lineage: Eukaryota > Metazoa > Mollusca > Gastropoda > Stylommatophora > Oreohelicidae > Oreohelix > Oreohelix idahoensis. The sequence goes on from JAMPIV010004884.1 coordinate 36,672, forward strand.
GAACAGTGTCATCATCATGGTAAAACAAGATAAATGGTGGTACAAACTAACCAATTGCCAGTCAAATACGAGGTAAGGAAAAATCGTTGGCGTTCGATATGACGTACAGTGCGAGAAACTAGCTAATAACATTACAAGGCAGTTTTTATTCTGGAATCCACAGGGTGTCAGAAATAGATGAAGACCTGAAAACGCACGGATACGAGGTTTTTTTTTTTTAGATAGAAAGAATAACGAAGACATGAACCGAATTTGAACGGATGGCACAAGACAGGAAGCGCTTGGCATGACCTTACTGAATCCCCATACTCCACTGGGAGCTAATGAGAAATGATCACGACGGTAATAATACACAACAAGATAATAAGTGAATATTTCCTGTGTGTCCTCTCAATGTTCCATTCATATTTTAAATCACGTGACACATTAATCATCACATCCCTCTTCGCTCCTTCCTGAGCATGGAGCCACCACTGCCGCTGGTCATCTTCTTATAAGCCCCCCCCCCCCCCCGCCCCAAGAATTCATGCGCTGTAGTTAATGTAGCAGATTGTTTTACATGATCAGACTTCCAGCCTCATGTACAACCTTACACTCGTCACGTCTTCCTACATGTGCATCAACGAGTAACAGTAGACATATTATTTCTGTCTGTGTGTGGCATATAGTAAGTCAACTGACGTTTTTACATGGACTTTTGCAGATGGACAATTTAAATAAAAATTCTCCTCTCTCTCTCTCTCTCTCTCTCTCTCTCTCTCTCTCTCTCTCTCGCAACACGCTCTCTCTTTCTCTCTCTCACACTCACTCTCTCTCTCTCTCTCTCTCTCTCTCTCTCTCTCTCTCTCTCTCTCTCTCTCTCTCTCTCTCTCTCTCTCTCTCTCTCTCTCTCTCTCTCTCTCTCTCTCACCAGAGTTGTTGGATGTCTGCCAGTCATCGCGTAAAGGGTCATTACTTCCATCAGCCAGGGCCCACGTCAGATCCCCACCAGACGGAGAAAGAATGGTGTAATCATTAAAAGTGTACGTGTGTGTACCAGATCTGTTCGTCCTGCAAGCTGGTTCCTGTATGGTCGTAATCTGGGACGCTGGACCGTTGGTGAATAGAGATAAGAAAACACAGTGTAGTTATACGTAAATATTTTTGTTGAATTATTATTACTTGTAATATGTGAAAGCATTTCTTTTTGGCTAATAATTGAAATCAAGCACTGACATGTTTTAAATATTATTTTATGAATGTCTTTGTTTGTCTTTAATCGTTTTTATTTGCTCTTGTATGTGTTATATGCTGATTCTTGTTTTGTTAATTTAATAATCCTCTTTTAGCCCGATGTCTACGTCTGAATGTCTTGTCTGTGTGTGTGTTTTATGTGTCTCCCTCTAAACCAATGAGATTCCATATCAAGGACAGCCTTGTAAAGCTACCAACTGGTTTTGTTTTCAGTACCAGCACCTTCTCACATTTAAGACATATACCTTCTCACATTTAAGACATATACCTTCTCACATTTAAGACATATACCTTCTCACATTTAAGACAGACACATACCTTCTCACATTTAAGACATATACTTTCTCACATTTAAGACATATACCTTCTCACATTTAATACATATAATACTTTTTTAAAATCACAGTACAGGAGCAAGAAAACCTCATGAATAAAAGAATGGGAGACCATTTACAGACGATAACAGATAGTTCCACAGGATGTACTAGTAAGTCTCGTCATATCAAATGCTGCAGACCCTCTTCGAAACTAGAGTAGATATGCTCTGGAAAGTAATATGATTTTAACATTTTACCTGCTGTGACAGAGCTGATAAAAAAAAATACCTGATGTGACAGTAAGAGGTAAAAAGACTTACCTGCTGTGACAGTAAGAGGTTAAAAACTTACCTAATATGACAGTAAGAGGTTAAAAAAATAACTTACTAGCTGTAAGCTTTGTCACCTCTAACTGTCACATCAATTAAGTTTTTTTTTTAACCTCTTGCTGTCACAACAGGTAATTCTTTCGCCTCGGTCAGAACATGCTTTGACAGTAAGAAGTAAAAAAAGAAGTCTTACCTCCTGTGACATAGATAGACGAAAACCAACTTATCACAAACACTAATGATACCGTCGGTACGAGATTCAGGTAAACTGATTTCAGCGACATATCCAGAAAAGAGATTGAGTCAGACAGTTAACGTTCTTAATTTCTTCCAGCTGGGCACACAAGAAAAAGGTATCCATACACATAAAAATAATAATAAATAAATAGAAACCAAACAGCTTTTACATGCTTCTAGCAGTGTATTTTGTATGTTAATAAAAATGGAGCTGGAATGCGTTATTCCAGTTCAAATCCTGTTCTGTTGTGTTAAGCAAGAACGATATACATAAGGATGTGCCTTACAGGAAAGTGGCTTTTAGCAACATGCACATACGTTAACGTAATTTATTTTTACTAGCAATGTAATATACAGTTTTCATTTTAACGGCGACGATAGAGACACGCACTACTGTTAAGCTTATCCTAACTGATAAACACAAGTCAACTTTTAAGAATCTATCCCTGTGAGAACATAGATGTTCTTACTCATTAATAGGTGGTAGCAAATTATTCTGCAATCAGGAAGATAATAGTGATTGTAACCTTTGATAGGCTATTGACGCCTTATTAGTTATCTGAACAAATAATATTGCCTGTTACACAATGATTGTGCAAGTGGAGACAAGGGGAGTAATGTAATTCGTCTGCATGGAGTGTGTCAGATAAGGTATACAGCTTTGGTTGTTAAAATGTTAAGGGTTAATGATCAATATGTACTGGCGGATGATCTGACCGGAAATCAGACAACTTCTATAACACGAAATGTATCACTACTACATCCTCATCACATAGCCAGCTCCCTGTGAAGCTTAGGCCTTTAACCAGTTCAGGCCAAGCCATCCTGACCTGTGTCTCCCACTTAAGTTATTTCCATGTCTTTGTTATCTTTTTTATGTCTGCCTTCAATTCTCTTTTCCGAGTGATTTTATGTGACAACGAATGAATAAGAAAAAAAAAAACGTTATCGCCAGGGCTAAATTAGGAAAAAAAAACGTTTTTTGATCTACTCAAAACTGATGTCCTTGTTAGCAAAGAAACTTCATAAAGGGACACAATTCAAATAATGATCAGAAACTCTGTTCCAACTCTCAGTCATATTTTAATCTCCAAGTTTTTTATTAGCTTCCCACAACATTGTAAAGTCGCAACATTAATCATTTACAATTGAAAGTGCAGCCAAATAGTAGCTTCTTTTCTTTTCTGCAAAATCACAAGCTGATCTTAGTTTATTCTTCTTCTTTTTTGATCCTTAGCCGCCGACCGTCAAAGCAGTCAGTGGCCATCACGCCTAGTGGCGTCTTGTAGGGGAACAACAAATTGATTCCACTTTGCTCGGTCGGTGGCCATCCTTCGTACAGTGCCCCAACTCTGGTTCATTCTTTGCATCTCAGCCTCCACAGTCCTCCGCCAAGTTGTTTTTGGTCGGCCTCTCTTTCGTTTTCCTTCAGGGGTCCATAGCATACTGTTCTTGTGATGGCATCGGGGTCTCTCCTAGGACATGGCCAACCCAGCTCCAGCGTCTGCCAGCTATGATGGTGTGCATGTCCTCTTGGTTGCTCCGAGTAAGCTGATTTTAGTTTATTCATCCACTCATTAACAAAAATACAAAATTCTGAATCTTCAAATGAAATGTCCAATCAGGCCTATTAAATTGTTCTGAAACACAGAGAACAAAAAAAAAAAAAAACAAAACAAAAACTACCAAAAAGTTACAGACTTTCATAAATGGGCGCTTATGCAGAATAAAAGGATTGAAATGTTACAACAAGATTACTAGTGTGGACAGGGCCGTAGATACAAGGGGGCGAGTGGAGGTTTCCAAACGAATGAAATGTTTATTTGACCAGGGTCAAGAAATAGGTATTGTTTTATATTTATGCCCTGTAATAACACAATTCTCAAAGTGTTTTCAAATTAATACGTTACTAACTTCCTTAATAATTATTAAATATTAACATTGCGTTCGGTAATAGACCACACAAGCTATAAAGAATAAGTCTAAAGACCAATGAAGAAAAAGGACGTGCATTTCTCAGTCGGTAGGCCTATATCACTCGGACAGATAAAGGTGATAAAGATGCCAGTCAAGAGATTAAGAAACGTGTAACTGGAACACGACATCAGATGCGATATACATTTCGACTTTAAATCTGAATTAGACGTTATCTATACTTTAAAAACCAGTAGAAACACTGTCCCGGGTCATGATGATGTACAATATCTAAATATTAAAGAGCTTGATGAAAACTTCATTAACAAGGGCAGTTATTACTATCAGACTCACAATCCGTGTTTCGAAAGGTCAAAGGTGGTTGCCTCGGCATGAATAGAAAACCTCCATAGAAGCCTCGAATCTTCTGTCCTGGCCATGCAGGGGGTAAGCGGCAATGAAAGAGCTGACAGACCAGCTACAAGAGCCCCCATAGAAGGTGCATTGGATGTGGATAAGGGAGAGATACTGAGGGCAATTAATGTTCGCCTATTAGAGAATGACACTGCAATCGATGAATCATAGAGGGTAAGATTGCTTCAGATTGGCATTAAACGTAAGACCAGCAGGGATGGACGTATGAGAGAATGCATCCGGCGTGTATACAGCCAGCGCGCAACAGGCATAATTAGCATTCATACTCTTCGATATTTGCTGGGGGAGATTGAACACCTTTAGGTTTGCCCAGAGTGCAGTGACGTCGATTCTGATCTACTAGCAATAACCCGTCAAACTTGACGGGTTTTTAATTATAGTGTGCCGTTTCCGTTCCCGGATGAGCAGATAGAAGTACATTCTTAGAGTGTGTTTGGTTTCTTTCCATTATACAGTGTAATAAAACTGTTCATGAACACCGTCATTTGAACGCTTTTCTTTGTTGACTGTAACTATTTTCGGGAGAGTGTGTATGATGGAAACAATACCATTTTTCAACACGGTTGCATTCCTCAGCTGTGACCAACGTACACACGACGAGAATTATGTTATTTTAGATTCAATTTAAAAGTTCTTTGATGACAACATTTAGTGTGAAAGTGCGTGGATTGTTTTCAAAGAGTGTTCCCTGATAATAAGTGGTTTTAACAAAAACTTTCAAGTTTTCATGATTTGTACATCGGGTGAGGGCTCATGCACGCCAATTTTTACGCACTGTTTCTTTGTCGAGCGCTACTAATTTTGTTGAAAAAAAAACACCAAAGTATTTGTTTTATATATCACCCACGCCGCGCAAGTTGCACACCATGCGTTGCGCACTTTTTTTTTCTGACGCGAGTTTCTATTTTGAGTGTGACCAACCGACATAACATACAGAGGGAGAGAGAGAGAGAGAGAGAGAGAGAGAGAGAGAGAGAGAGAGAGAGAGAGAGAGAGAGAGAGAGAGAGAGAGTGAGAGAGAGAGAAAGAGAGAGAGAGAGAGAGCAATGAAAAAGGTAAAGGATTCCGTTACACACCCATTGAGGCATTTTGGAATATGGTGTTAGGCCCATATTATCTTGACCGTCGGCACACTAGGGGTGATGTGATCGGCATCACGCCTGCCGCCTTAACCTTCCCAGAGTTGCTCTGGTACCCATTTGGGGCTGGGTCGACCCAGGAGCCGTTTGTAGCCTAAAAAATTCCCACCTCATCTGTGGATCGAACCATAGACCACTGCGCTAGGAAGCCAGGGCTAACCACTATGCTACCGCGGCTCCCGTGAGCGCAACGAAGTAATTACATATTTAAAGTCAAAGCTATAACTTCTAAAATTAAATAATCATGAAAACATTGCATGAACTAAGGAAGGTGAATTTACCAGACGGTGAAATTTTAAGGTTTCGTGGAAAGATCATGAGTGAACGGCAGACGACAGGAGACAAGGAAAACATTTGTTGAAGGCCTATGTTCCCTGTGGAACTGAACTGTAATGAATTAGTGTTTAAAATATTTGAAAAGTTAGACTACTGTGAGATTTTCTACCTTCCTACCGGAAGAGCTGAGAACTAATTGATATCACAATATCTGCTAAGTTATCTCAGCTTGACACAAAACAGTGGTTATGCTTTCTAAATCGCTCTAGGGCTTTGTCCAAAGTTATCTATGACATTGTCCTAGCTGATGATACAGCGTTCGTCTGTTATCAGCACAAACATAAACACCTCCAGAATTAGCGTAATCATCGTTTAAAGATGACGTCTATGTGTTGTACTGATTACACTGACTAACAAAAAAAAAATTTTTTTTTCTTTCTCTAACATTTCTATGTTTTTCTGATTAATTTTAATGCGCTGTTTTTAAATCTGCAAACCGTTTTTCTCTATCAGGTCGGGATCTCTAGAAATACGCAATTGAAGTTTTTTAACAACGCATACAGTATTACAACATCATTTGTACAAGAAGTATAACAGTTATGTAGGCTTGAATTTCTTTGCAGTCGACTTTCGTCGGTGAATGGCATGTGGTACATCGCGATGAAGCATCCAACAATAATCAGCAAGCATGGTCACACTCCACCGTCCTTGATAACGTGACTCCATTACGGCGATATCTTGATGGAATCGTTCTCCATGTTCATCGCTGACTTCGCCAAGGTTGTCAGGGAAAAAGTCAAGATGCGAATCGAGCAAATGGATTTTGAGGGACATGTTACAGCCCATAATTCTGTATGCATCTATGCACTGCTTAACAATATGCACATAGTCGACAGATTTGTGATTTCCCAGAAAGTTATCGACGATCGATTTGAATGCCATCCATGCGCGAAGTTCACTACCATGTAACAAGTTCTCGAATTGTTTGTCTGCAATAACTTTCCTAATCTGAGGTCCTACAAAGATACCTTCCTTTATCTTTGCATCGCTAATCTTTGCATCGCTAATTTGCGGAAACTTTTCTTGAAGATAAGTGAAAGCTTTGCTCGTTTTATCTAACGCTTTTACGAAATTATTCATGAGCCCCAACTTTATATGTAACGGTGGTAAAATGATGCTGTCTTTGTTAGCTAATGGCTCGTGTATTACATTTTTATGCCTGAGCTGCATACGATCCCTGATAGGCCACACCTTTCTTGCATAATGTTCCTGTCTGTTGCGGCTGTCCCATTCATATAGGAAGCAACAAAATTTAGTATACCCAGTCTGCATGCCCGTGAGAATTGCAATGACCCTTAGGTCTCCACAAATCCGCCATTGGTAGTCATTGTACTTTATTTTTGCCAAAAGTATAGCCATATTGTCATAAGTTTCTTTCATATGAACAGAGTAGGCGACTGGAATTGATGAAAATAAATTTCCATTATGCAATAACACGGCTTTTAGACTAGTCTTGGAAGATTCGATGAAAAGTCGCCATTCGTTGACTATGTGCTCATGACCGAGGTGCACCATTAGACCTTTTACATCTTTGCAATAGCAAATGTCATCATCCATCTCAAAGTATTGAACAAGTTCTCTGTGTCTATGACGAAATTTAGATATCGGAGTATTGGGCGCTAAAAGATTCCATTCTCTGAGTCGCGAACCGAGTAATTCCGCTTGTCCTTTGGTGAGAGCGAGATCACGTATTAGATCTGAAAGTTCTGAATGGTTAATTAAGTGAACACCATCATTCACCGGTACATAATCCGAGTCAGAATTAGTTTCTAAAGCAGGTAAACTATCACTTTCTGATGGTTCATTCACGTCCAACGGATATTGTTCTGGTGGAACTGGGATCGGACACGTGATTGGATCATGAGGCACTGGTTTCGAAACCGATTCAATATTTTGATAAACCACAGACTTTCTAGTTTTAAAAGTGAAACCATAGATATTTGTCAAGCAGAAGTAACAATCAGTAGCGTGATTTGTCGGTTCACGCCATATTACTGGCACTCCAAAAGGCATCGACTTATGCTTCGGCGATTTTCGTAACCAACCTGCCAATGTATTTGCACAAGTCGAACAAACTGCATTTGGCTTCCAAGATTTATTTGCATCATCAACTTTCGAATCGAAATAAAGTTCATATGCTTTCTTTAGCAATGGTGTAAAGTTTTTCTGGTGAACACGATCGGTAAAATATCCGCACACGTAACAGAACAGATCAGCCGAATTTCTACAACTTCTAGAAGCCATATTTCACTCAAAATTATTTCAAAATACAGTAAATATTTGAAATATAACGTAACATATGTCATGCATCTTTTAGCAGTATAAAAAGTAGAATTATTTTGCATTTTATTAATTTTTAAAAAGTTATATAGTAAAAATGAAACGGAGCAAATAACGGTTTCCCAAAAATATATTTATTCACAAATATCTTAAGAACCCGACGTGATAGAGATAAACGGATTTCAAATTTGAAATCAGCGCAAGAAACTGACCTAAGAACACTTATTCTTATATAAGAAAGAAAAATGTTGTTTGTCAGTGTTACAGAACAAAAAAAAAACAAAAAAGGACCCAAGTAAACTTCTCAACTACACGACTTTATCATAAAGCTCGTGACATGTTCAACCAAGCTGAAATAGTCATGGTGGGAAAGGCTATACCAGGGGTTCTTAACCATTCTTGTGCCATGGACACTTTTGGTTATCAGAGAAGGCTACGGACCCCTTTGATAGTCCGCGGAATGCTACGGACCAGTGTGGCCGTGTACATAGTTGTTCCTTTGGAAACAGACTATATTCTTACAAGACAGAGGAAGCACAGACCACCCTATAATTTTATATTTTATGAGAAACAGAAAATAATAAATAGTGTCACATATTTAGGACAAAGAGTCGCTTCCACACGCTATTTCTAATAATTGGGTGATTTCCCCTGACCAATCGGATAGCTCAGATTTACCCCGGGGAAAGTGGAACAGGACGCCATTTTGGCAGTAGAATGAAAGAGCGCAACTCAAGAGGTCGTATCTGATCTAGCTCTACATATTTCTTAGTTTTGAGGAAATCAAACTACAACATTTATTATAAAATGTGTAATTCAGGACATTGAGTGTTATATATTTTTCTCACTGGCGTAAGTAGTGACGATAGTTAAACATGTATTCTGAATAGAGCTCCCAACCCTAGTCGCAGCAGAACTAGGCTCGAGGATTTGAGTCAATTTGAAAAAAACAATGTCTTACACCTCAAATCAGGTAGAGTAGACTATTCTTGTGTTGGAAAGCATTTAACTCCAGGAATGCTTATGACAATAAAGAAATCAAGGACAAATCTGAGGAGATGGGTAAATGTAGTCGAACCTAAAATAAGACTGTAACTTAAAGGAAGGAACACGGAGGAATGAGAAGGTTCGCCATATTTGACAATTGAGTAGGCCTACGAGACAAAGATGCAAAAAGGGATTTTTGCATCGATGAAAGCATCTGATGAGAGATGATAAAACTTTATTATGCTTATTATTGTAAAAATGTTCTAAATTCCAGACTTTGTTGAAATTTTAAGTTTCATGCTGAAAGATATTAAAAGTTTTGCATGAAATCGAACGCTGTTGAGAAGGTGAATTACTACAGTTTTGAGATCTAGATAAGAAATCTGTCTATTTCAATTAAATTCGCTACATCAACACCTAAGAGAAGAAAATCGAACCTGGTAACACAAATTTAAGAGAGAAATCTAAATCTCTGGTGATTAGGCCAGTTAAACATCTGCTCTCTGTAAAGTAAATTGAAAATACTGCATATACCGGCACTGCCACATGAAGGTAATATGGTGCCGTTCCAGTCCTAAGGAACACATGCCCCGGTTACATGTTGGTTATATGGTGCCCGTGACCACTTCTCTTTGATAAAGCGAATAACTAGCGATCATAGACCATGGACGATTTACTACAAAATTTTCAACAGCTGGGTGTGGAACAACAACAACCACAGAACCAACCCGTAAATACACAACCACTGCAGCCCCAGGACAGACAAAATATGGAAGGACCAACAATAATAGCGCTACGGCAAATTACTGAAACCCTACAGAAAAATGACAACTACGCGAAATTCACACAGGTTAGATCCATTGTTCAGCCGTTCGATGGCAACAAGAAAAAAATTCAGAAGATGGTTGTCCGACATGGAAAAATTTGCGGCACTAGCAGAGGCAACAACAGATGAAGAGAAAAAGAAAATCGCTCTGTTAGGTTCTGATTCGTACGTGACTGATTTTTTAAGAAGGAGGTCCCAGCAGTACCCCACAGAAACCTACGAGTCCCTAAAAAAAGAGCTCACCCAGAGATATGGGGAAATCATAGACAAAATGCATGCTTGGTCAGTCCTTAGAAGCATGAAACAGGAAAGAGATGAATCGGTACAACTTTTTGGAGATCGATTCCTCAATATGGCAGAAGAGGCATTTTGCGGAGAAATCCCTACCACACCTGATGTAGAAATACAGTTAGTGGGGATATTTGCCGATGGCCTTAGAGCGGAAAATATCAGAAGGCATCTTATTAGAAAAGACACCAAGACTATTGCTGAAACAATCCAAGCAGCAATACAGGAGGAAAATCTTCACCGAAGGTTCCAACAAAGAGCAGGTAGGGAACCCCGACCAGAATATAGGGACTATGATGAGCATGAGCCTATGGAAGTTGACCATACCAGGAGGCAATGGACTCGCCCACGACAACGTGATGATAGACCCCGCAATTATAGACCCCCCACACAGAGGCAAAACGACGTCAATAATGTCAATACAAACGGATGCTTTACATGCGGTAGGCTCGGACATGGTTACAAGTCCTGTAGAGCAAATTACAATCATGCACCATTCAGAAGAGGAGGTTACCAACCACAACAACCCGCACCACCCCCACGTGATTACACCAGAAATCAGTATACCAGAGGCGCACCTCAACCCCTCATGCGTCAGGGAAACGGCCGCGCCACTCACTAAACAGGACCGTTAGTGAGGGCAACAATCACAGAAACTGGTCCAAAACAAAAGAAACAACACAGAACAGAAATTGTCAAGTGGGCCCATCCAGTAAAATACAATATGAAGAAATGTTGCATGATGGAACTAAAATACATCCGGACCCCAGTTCCTGCATCATGTCTATACAGGGCCAACAATATAGGGCACTGGTAGATACAGGAGCATCCATCAGCCTTATTAGGTTCCAGCTGTTCAAGAGGATCCAACACTTAGTACGATTTCAACCGTCCAAAACACACCTAGCTTCAGTCACGGGACAAAGACTAAATTCAGTTGGGACAGCATGGCTAAAATTTTCCTTAGGCGAAACAAACTTTGAACACCCATTTGTCATTACAAAGGACATGTCTAGAAATTTTATCCTAGGGAGAGATTTTTTTAACAAACACAAAGTTCGAATATACTATGACCTCCAGAAAATCAAAGTCAACAATACATACATAGATCTCCAGGACGATATCCACATAGCGTCTTTGGTAAGGCTGACAGCTCCCATAACGGTGGCTCCAAACTCCCTGGTCATAGCAAAAGGCAGAGTAAAAAATTCTGAGTACATAACACCAGGGCAATCAATTCAAGTACAGCCCCTAGCAGAAGAAAGCATTATTGATGACCCATTGTTGCAAATTACAGAGGGAATCGCTGAAGTCTCGAAGTCCAGAGATTTCCCCATCATGATATTGAATATGTCAGGAAAAACTACCACTATAAAAAGAGGCACAGTTGTAGCGCAAGTGGATACGTCAACAATAAGACAAACCAAAACCAATAGAGACCATCCACAAATTGTCTCAACCACTCCCACTGGACATAATGCACGAAATCGCAGTACAAATAACCATAGTACATGGAAAGTAAACAGTTATAAGGCTTATGCAGAAAAAGGCAGCAACATCAGTCACAGCTATGTTACACCACAGCATACCCTACCCAGATGGCAGAAACGAACCAGTCCATACATAAGAAGAGAAAGGCCACAGTATGAAAATGACTATAATTACTCATTCTTGCGCCCCAGCACACCAAGAGAAAAGATGAAGTGCTGTATATCACAGAGTAACAGAGAAACAGAAATTGTCTTGCCAGGAGGATATCCAAAGCGACAAGACAGTGATACATGCCCCATGGAGTATCAATATAACTCAAAAACAGGTGGATATGATAAAGTCCCAAAACCAATTGAAATTTCCGAAGAAAAGGAAGAATTCTTATATGACTATACCACAGGAGGATACTATAGCAGCAAAGTTGGAAACAGAAAGAATGAAAAATTTTCGCCCAGGGAAAGAAGACAGCCCTATAGCACAAACAGAAGAAATACAGTAACGTACGCAGATAAGCGCAGTTACGGCAGAAATAATCAGAAAAAATGGCACAACAACGACTACCCCAGAAATATAATAAGAAATGAATATACAGTAAATGCAGTGACAAATGGAAATGCACACAGTACATGGCAGAGGAGACAGTACCAAGCACAGCCCAATGAACGGCAAAGAACTACGCAAAAGAAAGCCACATACCAGGAGCAGAGATTTTCACAAGATGCAAGAAAAATGTCCCAAAATTATGGGAATGAAACGGAGGCATCAAGACAGACCAGAGATATCATAGCAGATCATAAATACAGAGAGAGAATAGCTCAGTTACTTGCAACCCTGAATGCCACAGAAGATAATAAGCAACGTTTGAAAACGTTTGTAGAAAAGCACCAGGATGTATTCGCACTCAATGACATGGAATTAGGCAGAACTAACACTGTCACAATGGACATTCAAACAACCACAGAGGAGCCAATACATATGAAACCCTATCATACGCCCTTGAAAAACAGAGAACTCGTGGAAAGGTCTATAAATGAAATGCTACAGGCAGGAATCATCGAAAGATCCCGTTCCCAATGGTCCTCACCCATAGTGATCGTAACAAAGAAAGACGGCTCCAGTCGCTTTTGCTGCGACTACCGTGCCCTTAACAAAATCACAAAAGTCATTTCCTACCCCCTCCCCAGGATAGACGATCTACTTGCGACGTTAGGAAAGTCTACATACTTTACCACACTTGATGCAAGGTCAGGCTTTTGGTGCATCCCCATGACACCTGAGGCAAAACAGAAATCCACATTCTGTTCACATATGGGAAGCTTTTTTTGGAATGTTATGCCATTTGGTCTAAAAGGATCTCCAGCAACATATATGTCACTCATGGATGAAGTGTTAAAGGGTCTACATCCATTTGCCCTGGCATACATAGACGATATCCTGATACATACCGCAGGCACGATGGAAGACCACCTCCGCAAGGTTGAAACAGTGTTTGATAGACTCAGGCATCACCAAATAAAGTTAAAACTGTCGAAGTGTGAGTTTCTAAAGACAGAAACAAAATATTTAGGCTTTGTCATCAATAGACATGGCGTCAGACCTGATGAAGATAAAGTCAAAGCCATAAGAGAAATGCCTAGCCCCAAGACGGTGAGACAAACACGCTCGTTTATTGGTACAATAGGGTACTATAGGCGCCACATCATCAATTTCTCCAGAGCAGCAGAGCCTTTGATAGCCCTTACCCGCAAGTATGCACGTTTCAAATGGACAGAAGACTGCCAGAGATCCTTTGAGTATCTAAAAAATGCCCTAACCACCATCCCACTGCTTGGACATCCAGATATTTCTCAGCCCATGATACTATACGCCGATGCCTCAGATAACGCAATTGGTGCTTGTTTGGTCCAACCTGTACTAGAAGATGAAACACCCATCCTACCAAACATTCCAAATGAGAAACCCATTGCATTCCTATCCCACGCATTGTCAAAGTCACAAAAACGGTGGACCACCACTGAGAAAGAAGCATATGCTATTCACTATGCAGTACAAAAGTTTGACTTTTACGTCAGAGGAACTAAAACTCATTATAAGAACTGATCATCAACCTTTGGTTAACTGGCTCACCAAAACACAAGAACAGCCAAAGAAGTTACAGACATGGGCAATGAATTTACAGTCCTACGACACCACTATCGAACATATCCCAGGCGAAATGAACACCTGTGCAGACCTCTTATCCAGGATTAAATATGATGATGAAACTGAAGTGAAAACAAATAGAGTCAAAAATGATGGCACATCCTCAGAGATTGACGATAATGCTAAAGAAATTAATGAAATTACTTCATCAAGTCGAAGAAGTACCTCAGATTCTGCCACTCAAGTAGAAGAAGAAAGCCAAGAGATGTTTGACATGAGAGTAGAACAAGCGAAAGATGCAGAAATTGTCAAGCTGCTCACATACGTGAAAGAAAACCCAACAAAAAGTAAAGATTTTACAGTACACCCAACGGATGGAATTCTATACTATATTGATCAGAAACAAGAAGGGACACTAAGAAAAGTCATTCCAGCACACATCTAGTCCCAGAAGTATTGCTACAGTTTCATGATAACAACGGGCACATGGGAAGAGACAAAACAATTGATGTCATAAAGAAAAGGTATTATTGGCAAACTTTCTACAAGGACATTACAGAATATGTAGCCACCTGTAGAACATGTAAATTGAGAAACATGAAGCCACATTTAATTCCCCTTCAAGAAATGCAACCTTCCCATTACCCCATGCAAACAGTGAGCATTGACTTATCAGGTCCTTACCCACTCACCCAATCAGGCAACAAATACCTCCTGCACATAGTTGACCAATACTCTGTTTGGCCAGAAAGTTACCCACTCAGTGATGCCACATCGCAGTCCATCACGCAAATTTTTTTACAAGAATTCATTCCCAGGCATGGCTGTCCAAAACGAATCATTTCAGACAACGGTAAACAGTTTATAGGTAACCCATTTAAAGCCACCTTACACCAGCTGAATATTGAGCATACTACAACCACTTATTATTGCCCAAATGCAAATGGCAGAAATGAACGCATGCACGCCACCCTACATGATATTATTAGCAAATATATCAAGGGGAACCACCAATACTGGGACCTATACATTAACCAAGCTCTTGAAGCCATCCGAGTAAACGTGAACGATACCACAGGAATGTCACCCTTTCTCATGCTATACGGAAGAGAACCAAACTTTCCGTTAGACAACCTACTTCGCCCACAAAGAAAATACATGGGAGAAGACCCCATCGAAATAATCCTTCAAGAAAAGTATAAAGCTCACCAGATTGCACAACGAAATACGCAGAAGGCATTTCACAAGAAACAGAAACAACATGATAAATCAGCCAAGCTACCAACGTACAAAATAGGAGACAGAGTATACTACAAGAAACATGTACGCAGTTCAAAATTCGATGACCGATGGTTAGATGGCTACAAAATCATGAAACAAACTACGCCTGTAAACTTCATTATTTGGAATGAAGAGAAACAACACCAAACAAAAGCTCACGTAAAACAAATAAAAATCGATAATCACCGGCCCATTCCGCCTCTGACGACAAATACAAGACCAGTCAGAAAAGCCACCCTAAATTATAATCCATCCAGCACAGATTCGTCTGACATATCAGAGTCAGAGACGACAGACTCTGAATTTTACCAAGACGACCACATACCCAGACCACCCACCGATGCACTACATCGAGCAAGACAACAACGAGACTCGTCCGAAAGCGAAGAAGATATCCCACCACTTGAATTACGTAATAGACTACAAGACAGAGACCTGCGCATTAGAAATGAAGAAATCATGCCACAGACGTCACACGATGACAACACGAAAACACCTTATATCCACACTCAAACTTACTCCCACAGTGATAAATCGTCAGCTGATACCTATCACACCCCCAGTTCAGGCAGTTCTAGTTTTAACACTAGTGAAAACCAAACACTGCTATACCACAAGAACAAGATTGCTCGTTCAAAACAATCAGATCCTGAAGAAACTATACCCAAGCAGATTGTTGAACCATATACCAGCGATCTTTATGGAGACGAAACAGAACAAGACAGCATAGCTTTGTCAGACCCCAACGAACATAATGACAGAAAAATGGTAGAATTATACCAACAAGAAACAGACATTGATACAGCTAGTTCCATTGAAACCAGTGATGCGGATAGTACATTATTTGTACCAGTCAGCTCCAGCGTCAAACGCGCCTATAAAACAGAATCTGATGACTCAATCCCTAGCAACAAAATTCCGCGTATACAGCACAACTATATCAGACGAAAGATTCTGAAGAAACGCAATCATGTTCCAAAACCAAGCCGAGAAGTGTTAGCCTCATCTCAACTAGTCAAAAACAACAGTGTGCAAATTACTGTGCCCATTGTAACCAGTGCTAACGTTCAGCACAACCAGGTCAGAAGAAAAATCAAGGCGAAACATATACCTGCCTCAAAACCAACAGATGTTCCAGCCATACACACCCTAACCACAGTAAAACCATCACCGCAATCAAATGATGTTAAGCCATCACCGCATTCGTCAATGTCCTCAGTGTCCCAACAATCAGCAAATGCAGTGTCGTCGCCTATCACACCCGTCACCACTGCTACTCAGTATGATGCTCGCCTAAGCAGTCGGGACATTGCAAGGTTAGAGATGGTGAAGGAACTAGCGAAGCTGTTCTGAAAAAACACGCCCAAGTGTTTTATATGTTCGCAAATCCGAACACGGTCTACGCATATGTGAATAAACCTTTTTAACAATGTACTAACTCTCCCCATGTACTCTATTTTCAGTTTTAGACAGTTCAAATGACTTGCTTACAGACTAAGATGTCAAAGCCTCACTGAGAAAGTTATTTTTTCCAGCCTTAGAATACGGATGAACAGAAAGAAATCAAGACCAGCACACGGAGGATTTTCTTTAGATAGCATAATTATGAAATAAAAATGTTAAAACAATTAATAACACACGGTGTTACGAGTTTACAGACACCCTTATTTAGTTACATACATTTTCTTAATATTTAGAATGCTACACAACTTTACCTATAACACATGTGTCACACTATTCTGTTGTAACATTCATCTCCACTTTTGTAACTGATCATATTCCACGCTCCATTCACCAGCATGATCTCTGATACTCCAACAATTTTTGTTGATACTGCCTATCACAAATACCCCAATGACATTTGCGCATGCTGAATTTCTGCAAATGAAGAATCCCTTGAGAGCATTAGTATATGCTAACCCCAGATTGAACACATTACACCTATTTGTTGATGATGCCTTTGCCCATGTTAAAGAAATAGCATTTGCACATGCTGACCTAGCAAATGAAATACCCCATTACCGCATGATAACCATTAATGACACATGAGATGAAGAAGCAACTGGTTATGTATGATGAAAATGCCATTTTATATTAAGGTGAAACTTTATGTTGTCACAACTGAGATTTTGTTGAAATGTTTATGCACAAAATCCCCCACATTAACATTGGAGGGATAATCTTAGTCTTTCGTGGTTACGAGATAAGACAAGGAGATAATAGAATATTTGATGAATACCATGGACATGGAACAAATCAGAGCAGATGATTGTTGCACATATGAGGACCATATTTGAAGTCATTATTGAAGGATTATCAGTAGACAAGAAACACAAATGAATTATGATAATCCCATGGAACCACAAGTACTAAGGACACAAAATGGAGATTAAATAATGGAGAAAAAAAATAATGACTGAATAATTGCTACGCCCAGAGGTAAAGGAAATAGAGATACATCCGCATTTTTGGAGAAGATATTTTTTTTTGATTTTTGCTCATTGCCTTTGTAATATGAACATTGTTGTATAACAAATGACTATTCCTTATCACGAATTACAGAATGTTGTAAGATAGTTGGAATAAATTGACAATTTACTATACTCATAATATACCCAGAATTACAGGAGAGAAAATAAATAAATGATTGATGAAAGTGGACACACTGAGATTTGCTCACCCCGAGGATATTGGAAAAAAAAAAAAAAAAAAAAAAAAAAAAAATAATGTTATCCCAAGGACAGACATGTCACAGATATATCATGGAGATTGGAAATGCAGCAAACTTGGTCAAGGACACCATGAAATAGACCCCCGCCCCACACTTAAGATAACTGACGGATGAGATTTTTGAATTATAAGTACCATAAGTCACCCATCTGGCTGTAGTCAGCGGATGTTACAGGCACCACATAACTCTGACTAACCCTCGACCAGCGAAGGCAGAGTTGGTGTCGAAATTTTGCACATATGTAAAAAAAAGTCATGTTTTGGTAAAGTCTAGACATTTATGTTAATAGTTCTATAAATGATTAGTTGATATATTGATGATAAATATTCGCAAATATAGTACATGGACAATTAATAAGGATATATTTCCAGTACAGAATAAGAGGAATAGGAAGGATCCACATTTTAAATATTGGAGCACCATGAGCGAGGAATTGGACTTATAAAGAAAATGGAAATGGTACACTGTATGCAAGGATAACCAGAAATAATATGGATAAATAGTAGTCAGAGTGCCAGGAACTTTGTCTTACGAGAATATTGTAGATTCCTCACGATCAATTGATTATTTTCTTCCTTTCTATGTCACATTTTTTTTTGAGTGATGACCCCAAAAATTTTTTTTTTCATCTCATATTGTCAAAAGTTCTTACATCTCAGTTGATAGTTCCAAAAAAAATTGTTTGATGTGTTTTGCATAAAGGTATTGCTAGATAAGGTACATAGGGAGTTACTAAGGATGAATTCTCAAGATAACAGGAGGACTAGAATAGATACAATGATATTGGAACACCATAAATGATACATTGGTGTTATGAAAAAAAAAAAGGAGACAAATATAAATTGTATACAAGGATGCCTCGAGAGTGACAACATGGATACATATTGTCAAGAGTATAAGCAGTTGTCTTAAAAGAGAAAATAAAGTAATACGGAACCCAATGTAGAAAATTCATGATGATTTGGAAACTATATTTTTCTTTTCCCTTATATTTCATAATATGATAGTAACACATTCGTCTGTTGGTTGCTGAATAATGTGATGTTTGAAAATTGATGTATGGGAAGTCAAAGAAGATCTTTGAAGAATAAATATATATATAAAATAATATTTCTAGGAAAGAGTTCACAAAAAAAATACTGTATTGACAGAAAAGAAGGAATGATTAGAAATAACTGACTAATGGACAGGATCACCACCAGACGCACGGATATTGGAGACAAACATCACATATTTTGAAGAAGAAAAAAAAAATGTAATATAGAACATTTTCTACAGTGACGGACTTAGAACGAATTTATACACTTACCATTTAGAAAATGTCTATAACAAGGAAACATTCAGATAGATAAATAAGGATAAGCCATGAGGTTTTAATGCTTTTATTGTGAAAAATGATTACTTATAAAAATGATGCTGGTTGTATTATCGTCTGATAAATATGCATATTATGTTTAGAGATGTTTTCTACATGTAATAATGAGCAAGTGGCTCATTCACTGGAAAAAAAAAAGAAGAAGATGATGATGAGTACCCATGAAAACATTGGCTATTCTATGAAAGTGGATTGCCATTACCATAGGAATTAGAGATTTTGGACATTTCTTGGAATATTGCAGAGTACTTGGGAAATAGAATAAATAAGTACGCCAGAAAAAAAAAAAGATTTTTTTTAAGTCTTGCAGACTTATATATGGAGCAAATAACAGTACAGAAAAGAGATAACACCCCTACCACATCCAAGAGAATGTAATCAACTATATTTTTGAATGAAATGTAATAGATTATGATAATCCAGCCAAGTTCTGCAAATAAGATAGTTTATTGTTCATTCCCCAGTGTTGCCACTCGTCACATTTTTTTTAGTGATGACCTTATGAGTGTTTTCCAGATTTTGTTGGGCAGTGTTGCCAATTTGTAAATTTGGTGAAAAATATTATAATGTGATGAATAAGTTACACTTTTTGAAGTTGATGTCCACTACTAGTTTTTTTTTTACATAGCAGACGACCTCATATAGACATAGGACCCCAGTATAGGAATTAAATTAAATTTTTTGGAAATATTTTTGGACTTAGAAAAATTTTTGAACTTTAAATTTTTCTGAAAAATTTTTTGAACTTAGAAATTTTTGGGGATGGATTTTTGTTATTGATAGTACTCAAATGTCTCCCTACGGGATACATTTGCGGAGCCCCGGGATCTATATGTGGCCGTGTACATAGTTGTTCCTTTGGAAACAGACTATATTCTTACAAGACAGAGGAAGCACAGACCACCCTATAATTTTATATTTTATGAGAAACAGAAAATAATAAATAGTGTCACATATTTAGGACAAAGAGTCGCTTCCACACGCTATTTCTAATAATTGGGTGATCTCCCCTGACCAATCGGATAGCTCAGATTTACCCCGGGGAAAGTGGAACAGGACGCCATTTTGGCAGTAGAATGAAAGAGCGCAACTCAAGAGGTCGTATCTGATCTAGCTCTACATATTTCTTAGTTTTGAGGAAATCAAACTACCACATTTATTATAAAATGTGTAATTCAGGACATTGAGTGTTATATATTTTCTCACTGGCGTAAGTAGTGACGATAGTTAAACATGTATTCTGAATAGAGCTCCTAACCATAGTCGCAGCAGAACTAGGCTCGAGGATTTGAGTCAATTTGAAAAAACAATGTCTTACACCTCAAATCAGGTAGAGTAGACTATTCTTGTGTTGGAAAGCATTTAACTCCAGGAATGCTTATGACAATAAAGAAATCAAGGACAAATCTGAGGAGATGGGTAAATGTAGTCGAACCTAAAATAAGACTGTAACTTAAAGGAAGGAACACGGAGGAATGAGAAGGTTCGCCCTATTTGACAATTGAGTAGGCCTATGAGACAAAGATGCAAAAAGGGATTTTTGCATCGATGAAAGCATCTGATGAGATGATAAAACTTTATTATGCTTATTATTGTAAAAATGTTCTAAATTCCAGACTTTGTTGAAACTTTAAGTTTCATGCTGAAAGATATTAAAAGTTTTGCATGAAATCGAACGCTGTTGAGAAGGTGAATTACTACAGTTTTGAGATCTAGATAAGAAATCTGTCTATTTCAATTAAATTCGCTACATCAACACCTAAGAGAAGAAAATCGAACCTGGTAACACAAATTTAAGAGAGAAATCTAAATCTCTGGTGATTAGGCCAGTTAAACATCTGCTCTCTGTAAAGTAAATTGAAAATACTGCATATACCGGCACTGCCACATGAAGGTAATATGGTGCCGTTCCAGTCCTAAGGAACACATGCCCCGGTTACAGTTGTACGTACTGTATTAGGTGCATTATTCTATTGTTAGCACTCTTTTTTCCTACTGTCTTTGTTCACGTTTCACGCTTCGATACATGACAGGGCCAGACAAGCGTATTGCCCATCCCTGAGAGATTAATTGAGTCCCTAAAACTTGATAATACCACATTGACTCCAGGTAAATGCGAGCACGAAGTGTTGGCTAAGATTGCATAAGTACTTCCGACTCGACAGGAAAAATGTAAGAAGTTGTAACGTAAACATTACCAAGAATTGTCGGATGTAGTAACTCCATATACGGAGGATGACTGTTTGAAATATTCAAACGCATGAGTCATACAACTACATGAGGAAAAGTTTTCATAATATGAACTTTGAATGTATTGGCTGGCATGTGAGGCGCCAATAAACAACCACGCAATTGGAAGATTTGTCAGAATGCCACGCAGGAAGCGTGGGCCGAGAGCTACGATATGACGTAGAACATCTAGCATTCGACACTGCATTCCAGAAATCGTCACAAGTAGACATCTAGGACCTTGCCATAGGAAAGAATTCACGATTCTGAATTTTTAGGAACGGAAAAACGTATTAGAGCATCTTTTATCCACTGGAAAAGAAAACTCGCCAATAGTAATACGGAACCGGACTCCTACAGAAAGTACTCACAAGTTACAGAGGAATTCTAGAATAAGAAATAATTGTGGCGTGGGTGGTTTACTGGTGTTGGAGGGTCCTTCGTTCGATTATTATAAGTTTAGTTGGGATGCTTGCTTATTTATCATTACACAACTTGTGTCCAAGCAAACCCCGATTCCGTACGAACTCATCCATTATTACTATAAACTTCTTACAAGAAAGAGTTCATCAGGTCAAAGGACCGTCAACAATGCAAGTTGAAGCAATCAAACGTAATCAAAGGAATGTGGGTAAGCCTTCGATTCGAGTCCAATATTTATTACAAGTTGACGCACGAAGACAGTTCACATCGGTATACATTCATATATAGTCATTAGAAATTACATGCATAGTATTCATGTCCGTCCGTGTCAAAACAATATGTCAGAAGAACATCGTGGCTATATACGTGCGCTGTTGTAGTCAACAGCCAGAAATGAGCACATGAGTTCTTGACAGCTACAATTTGAATCATAATGCGATTCTCCTTCCATCATTAGTTTAATTTAATTAATCTCATACTTAGATTAATAACCGAACTGACCCTGAGTTCTACATCGATTCATCTATATAATATAGGCTATATACTCAGCCTTTTTTCCTTGGAAGAAATACAAGACACGACCTTCTTGCTTGACGGATAGCGTAACAAGGGCCATGTAACCAAGTCACCCAGCGTGACCTTCCCAACGCGAATGCGTCATAATCTCCGCATATATTTCGCGTTCAGTATACCGTAAAATATCGACATATTCTATAATTGTTAATGACCCCTAAACGTTGCGCATGGCTAAACCCCAGCAGACGCCGTCATTTAAAATAACACCGTAACAGATTTCCTGTCAGACGGGGGAAAAAAAATCTATTAGATAGATTTTTTTTGAATAATATTAATCAAATTATCAAAAATTTAACAAAACCCGATGTATGACCTACGATGTTCTATCTAGAACAGTGTCGTGGTCATGTCAGTAATATCTTATAATAAAATCAACGTCATATCATACATATAACTTATATTAAACAAGGAAATGTCACTGTCACTAACTAATTAACTAATTAATTTGTTGTATGTATCGACTAACTAATAATGTGAGGTGTTATTAAAATTATTCTAACTAATTCAAATAATTAATTATAGTATGTACGTATGGTACTAACTAATTAATATCTAATTGAAGAAAATGAGAAATAGTATAAGAGAGTAAAAGAAATAAAAATTGAGAAGTACGGACAATTAAAACCAAATATTAAAGTATATATTAAATTAGAATGCGTGTGAAAATGAAGTGTAAGGATAGATACCTAATTAAATTAACGCAATCAGAAGAAAAGAACAGAAAAAAAATTCATACATTTTAACTATAAATATGAAATGTCATAATCTAATATCTATTACCTTAATAATTACACTAATTAAAAGGTTTAATTGGTGTGATATTATTTTGTTTCATCTTTTCTTAGTATATTTTATTTTTTTATTTCATCACACTTTAACTTTATTTTATTATATATTAATTTAATAACTAGAAAATTTAACAATATCGGACATGAAGATCCAATCGTTGTTATATCCTGTTGACTTGTATGAAAGTTCATTAAGACACAAGGTTCATATTATCGAATTATGATATGATTATCCAATCATCGTTAGTTCCTTTATTAAAACTTTGAATGTAATTGAATCAGTCATTACAGTATATGTCCTTTCTACATCAGAGATTGTTCCTTTTTAACAGTTTTCAATCGAAATGAGTGATACGCAAAGTGGAATTGAAGTCCAAATTTTCAAACGATCCGTAAAACTTGATATTTTGATCACAATAGTTTATTTCGAAATGTCCTTATTTAAGTAGGAAGTCCAACTGAAGTGTTGTATATTCTGACGTGGCATTAATACCGTTCATTGCAAATGTAATGCTTGATTAGTCAGAAAATTTTCTTGAAATCGTAATATTCATTCAGAATCCGTAGGATGTCTGGACAACGTATCGGCTATGACGTTTTCAGTCCCTGGTATCGACTGTATTTCAAACTCATATGGTTGCAACGTAATAGCAAAGCGTGCAAGTTTAGCACTTTTATGGTTTGAACGACGTAATGCTGCCACAGATTTCTGATCAGTCTGGATCAAAAATGGAGATCCCAGCAAAAATTTTTCCAGTTTGGTAATTGCCCAGATTACGGAGAGCAATTCTCGGTCTACAGTCGAATATTTAGTCTCCGGAGGTTTCAGCTTGCGTGAGATATAAAGTACAGGGTGAAGGACATCATCATGATATTGGAGTAGACAAGCTCCGAGTCCGTAATTACTCGCATCTGTACGTAGAACAAACTTTTTAGAAGCATCTGGTAATCTTAAAACAGGTGGGCATGAAAAAATGTTTAAGATAGTGCGAAAAGTTTTGTCACATTCGTCTGTCCAATTTATCCTTACTGGCATGTTCTTCTTTAGTAACGATGACAGGACAGCCGTGATGGATGATAGGTGAGGTACAAATCTGCTATAGTATTGGATCAAACCTAACAGACTCCTAACCTGTTTCTTCGTTTGAGGAACAGATAAATTTAATATTTTAGAAACCGTACTGGGAATTGTTTGGATACGTCCTGATCCAATAATGTGTCCCAGGAATGTTATCTCATTACACGCTATTTGAATTTTAGTTGGTTTAGCGGTTAAATGGTTATCCTGCAATATTTCCAAAACTGATTTAAGACCCAAAAAATGTTCCTCAAATGATGAACTAAACAAACATATGTCGTCAATGTAGGTAATTATATCTGATCTACCTGCTAAAATTTTTCGCATCATGCGAATAAAGGTAGCTGGAGCATTCATTAGCCCAAAAGGCATCACGTTCCACTGGTAAAGACCTTGTGGAGTTGAGAATGCAGTGTAGTATTTGGCTCTTTCGGTTAGTGGAATCTGCCAATAACCTTTGGTTAAGTCAATTTTAGTGAAAAGTGTAGCATTGGATAGACGAGGAAGTAAATCGTCAAGGATAGGATGTGGTTCGCTATCCGGTACTGTCTGCGCATTAAGTTTCCTATAGTCAACACATAAACGTATGTTGTTGTCCTTTTTCCGGACAATGACTAAAGGAGAAGAAAACGGAGATGTACTAGTCTCAATAATACCTAATGATATCATCTGTTCGAGTTCCTGAGATGTCTTACTCAGAAAATGTAGAGGTACAGAATAAGGATGAACACGAATTGGTGTATCATCGTTAAGAATAATATCGTGACTAATTACAGATGTGCAACCCGGTACATCCGTTAACACATCTGGGAAAGATTGTAGAAGATCAGCAACGCGTTGATGCTGTTGCGGTGTAACCGTAGAAGAAATGGTCACATCACGCCAAGTTTCAGTAGATTGGACAATAAGTACAGGTAAAGGCATCTGCACTTCAGGAAAAGAAGATTCTTCCTCCTGTATAACAGATAGATTAGAATAATGACAAGTAGATACAGTATTGTCATCTAATTCATGAAAAATTGACTGTAAGTGTATAGGACGTGTATGAAATTGCTTGAGCATATTAATATGGAATATCTTTCTGTGTCCCTTGATATCTAAGACGTAATCAACGTCTGAAATTTTATCAGTAACCTTATAAGGACCAGTCCATGAGATCAATAACTTATTGTTATTGTGAGGGAGTAATACATAAGCCTCATCGCCTGGGAATAATTGGCGTAATCGTCTAGATCGATTTTGTATAGATCGAGCCTTAGCTTTTGCAGCCTCAGAAGAAGCTGTTGCCAATTGGCAAGACTCAATAATATTATTCCGAAGATTAATCACATACTCATAAGATGACTGAGTGTCCTGAGTCATCTCTGCATCAATTAATAAATCTTTTATCAGTCCCATAGGACCTCTCGGAGGGGCACCAAAAACTAACTCAAAGGGAGAGAACCAATTTTGTTCATGTGGCACCTCTCTGTAAGCAAACAGGACAGCTGGGAGTGCTCTGTCCCAGTCCTGAGGGTGTTTAACAGTAACCTTATGTAAAAGTTGCTTAAGCGTACGGTTAAGTCTTTCAACTGCACCGTTACTCATGGGATGATAAATGCTACTCAAATTCCTATCAATGTTCCAGGTTTTCATTACCTCGTTCATGGTATCGGATATAAACTGCGACCCATGGTCAGATAATAATTTTCTAGGAAACCCTATTCTAGAAAAAATTAGATGTAATGCATCAGCTACATCTGTGGTAGTGGTGGTCTTCAATGGAATGGCTTCTGGCCATCGTGTGCATAAATCAATGCACGTGAGAACAAATCTATGTCCTCTCGCAGATGGTAGAAGTGGACCAATTATATCTATGGCCATCTTGTCAAAAGGTCGTACTGAGATATCGCAAGCCTGAATAGGCGCCGTGTGAAAAGCTCCACGTGCTTTCACTTCCTGGCATGTAGTACAAGAACGTACATACTGCGAAATACCCCGTGATACTCCTGGCCAAAAGAATGAAGACAATACTCGAGATCGTGTTCGAGTATATCCCATATGTCCTGCACACTGCGAGTCATGCGCGTGTTGAAGAATGTACCGTCTAAAAGCAGCCGGTACCATCACTTGTTGTTTTACCTGTGATTTATCACTAAAGCATCTAATCAGTATATCATTTTTAACAATAAACCAATGTTTGTTATTATTCCCTGATGTTAAATTATCAACCTTATTAACTAGGTTAAAAAATTTATTTAGAGATTTGTCATTTTTTTGTTTGTTTGCAAATGATTCCCTGTCAATAGGTGAATTGACCTCAATATCCTCCTGTTTCTCTGCATCCATCTTATTATCATTGACACTCTCCATGAGCATAGTCTGAGCTCTAGTTGTCACGGCGTTTCCAGTGCATAGATTGTGTCTCTCCCATTCAATAATATCTTCTGGTGAACAATCCTTGCTGCCGTGTATGCGACCCACCATAAGGTCTGCAATCGGCTTTTTCAGCATGCATACCTTCACGTTACCTGTGAAAAAAGGTGTTTTAACATGGATAATAGCTGTGGGGTAAAACTCAATAGTTCCCCCAAAAGTCATGCAACGGACATATTCCCCCGTTGCACAGCTAGGATGTACAAGCGACTGTCGCACTCCAATGGTTGTGGACCCCGAGTCTCTCAATACAGAAACTATAGAACCGTTAACTATCCCTCTGTTAAAAATCAGAGAGCCTGTTCCATCATTGGCTGCAAGACCTACTTCTGGTGGAACGTGTCCGCAGTTTAGCACTGTCTCCTTTGCCTTCTGAAAAATAAGATTGCATTGTGGGCAACTATTCGCCACGTTATAATTAATAGCAAAGCATGCAGCAGAAGAATGCATTGTATTATCGTTAGGTGGAACCTGAACCTTAGGGGTGATATCATTTGTAACTGCTGCCCCGGTATTATGGTTATAATGTGAAGATCCACGAGAATGAGAACGATTACGAGAATAATTAGTTGAATTATCTCGTTGTCGTCTATTGTAATTGTTATCTCGATGTCTCGAGTTAATATTTTCGCTATTCTTCCAATTGTTACCATTATTATATTGATATGACCGATCATAACTTGAGTTACGTGGATTACTGTTGTATCTTGACTGAGGTGAATAATTTCTGTTTTGTTGTCTTCCTCTATTAAAGTTATTGTTAAAGTTATTCTGTCCCTTATGAAAATTAATGTCATAGTTTCCTTTGAACCTACCTCTGTCTACACTGTGTGTTCTTGGTTTGTTATTACTATGATATGCCATATTGGAGGCTACAGGAAGTGGTTCTCTTATTAACGAGCCAGAAATGTTAGCATTCGGATGAGCTGTGCAGTAATTTAAAGAAATTTTTTCTAACTCATCAATAGATTCTGGTTTTCTTTCTTGCAGATAAGCAAAGAATGGTTGGCTGACAGAAGATAATACTTTATCCCTCAATAACAAATCGACTAACTTGTCGTAAAATTTGTTGACACCTGCCAGTTCAACCCATCTGTTAAAAGTATTGCGTATGTTAGCAATATATCCCGTAAAATCTTTATTGTTATCTGGCAACAAACTTTTGAAACGTAATCTACATGCCTCTTCGTTCAAATGGAACCGACGTAATAACAAATTCTTAATGGCCTCATAGTCTGTGGCTAATGTAGGATCAATATTTTGTGCTGCACTTGCAGGTTCGCCATCCAGAAATTCCTTAAGTTTAAGTGCCCATGCTGTTTTGTCAAGGTTATTGACCTTACATACATCCTCAAAGCGCGCCAGCCATGATGATAGGTCGTCCACGTGTAATTTGAACGGTGGTAGCTTAAAGTAATAATTGCCCTTAAGTCGGTTGGAAGAAGATCCCGATTGAGCATTATCATTTTGGCTTGCTGCAGCACCCTGCGAATTAAGTTTTGCTGTTTCCAATTTAAGCCGTTGCAATTCCATTTCTTGCTGCAGTATGATTTCCTGTCGTTTCAATTTATTCTCTTCTTCAATCCGTAGGATTTCATCTCTTGCCACCTTTCTTTCTTCCTCTTCCTTAGCAATAGCTTTCTTTTCAGCCTCTTTTCTTTCAAGTTCTTCCATCTCTGCCTTAGCAATAGCTTTCTTTTCAGCCTCTTTTCTTTCAAGTTCTTCCATCTCTGCCTTAGCAATGGCTTTCTTTTCAGCCTCTTTTGCCTCATGGTTCGCAAGTTGTTGTTCAGCAAATTCAAGGAGTGCATCTCCTTTTTTATTACAATCTTTTCCAATTTTAATGAAATGATCCAAGGTAAGCATTCTTGAAGTTGAATTATTTAAGTATTCAATTACTTATGTCTTGTAATCACCACTGGAATATATGTCGATAATTCTAATTACTCGACGAGTGAATAATCAATATACGAAATTGCAATATTCCTGTATTGTTATGTATAAGTTCCACAAATCTATAATATTTTGTAAAAATATTATATATACCCACTAATATATATCATAAATAGTTATGATAGTTAGTTATATAAGGTGCCGAAATTATATCATGCACTTAATATTAATATTCAATAATTATGAGTATTATTCCTAAATAATTAGGTTATTTAATCTTAATTGCCACTAAGTTCCCAATGTAGTACTGAGAAAGTGTACTAATTAATATTTAATATGTCTTAATATGTTATAAAGTTATAATAATTAAGCATAGTATATTATGTCATATTCATGAGCAATAAAGTGCATTGCCCATTTCTTGGACCATCACTGCAAATTGGTGCAAAGTCCCTAATTCCTCTTTAAAACTCAAAAAAAAATTTAATCATATTAATCTATACTCTTATTAATGAATAAATTATAGCATTAATATTAAATTATAAAGGGATGAAATGAAGACAAACAATACAATGGGTTAACCAAGGATTACAGAACATTATTAACATACACAAAGACCTTTTCACAATAAAAATGCATTTACAACTAAGTTGACTAGACCGGAAGTGAGAATTAAAGAATGAACTGAATAGATAATTAACCTGCGTACACAAAAATTAGTGACGTATACATGGACTCATTAACGGTCGTACAACAAAAATATAAACTGAAAGATAGTAAGGTCAGAAAAAAAACGATAGATTACCAACATTGTTAAAGAACTGAATAAAAATTAGAACCAAATACACTAGAATACCACAGTTATAACACGACTATACAACTAACATGCAAGGTGAATTAATGCAAGTCCGAACGACACGATCACCGATATCCGACGCGTTCTTCGCGAAATGCTATTAATTCACGGCCTTAAGAACGATTACAATCAATTCGTAGCATCCCAGGAGCTATGGAACTGATTATAATTCGCCGCCCATCCATACCCGCTACATGTAAAAGACAGAAACAATATTTAACATGGCTACAAAAATGAAGAACATGGCATTATCGGACAAATAGGATTAACTTATTGTAACCTTCAAATAAGTTACTTATCTTTTTGCCTCGATAGATTCATACAATGCTTGCTTCGCCAACGGACAGTAGGACCTATAATTCATGCTCATGTTGATTGAATCTATTTTCCAATGTTCGATTAAGCGTTTATAAATAATCTTCTTCAAGGACGTTGAAAGGCGGCTGCCATCACTACAGCTGATTCATCCTGTTGTCAAGGGGGTGTGACGTCATCGGTGTAGATACAAAAAGTGTTCATTTCGCTCGAAGGAAAATTATTTCTTTCAACTCGATAATCTTTGAGTATTTTTTTACAATTAAATTCCAGTTCCGCATCACATTGGCCACCACTGTTGCGTGGGTGGTTTACTGGTGTTGGAGGGTCCTTCGTTCGATTATTATAAGTTTAGTTGGGATGCTTGCTTATTTATCATTACACAACTTGTGAAGCAAACCCCGATTCCGTACGAACTCATCCATTATTACTATAAACTTCTTACAAGAAAGAGTTCATCAGGTCAAAGGACCGTCAACAATGCAAGTTGAAGCAATCAAACGTAATCAAAGGAATGTGGGTAAGCCTTCGATTCGAGTCCAATATTTATTACAAGTTGACGCACGAAGACAGTTCACATCGGTATACATTCATATATAGTCATTAGAAATTACATGCATAGTATTCATGTCCGTCCGTGTCAAAACAATATGTCAGAAGAACATCGTGGCTATATACGTGCGCTGTTGTAGTCAACAGCCAGAAATGAGCACATGAGTTCTTGACAGCTACAATTTGAATCATAATGCGATTCTCCTTCCATCATTAGTTTAATTTAATTAATCTCATACTTAGATTAATAACCGAACTGACCCTGAGTTCTACATCGATTCATCTATATAATATAGGCTATATACTCAGCCTTTTTTCCTTGGAAGAAATACAAGACACGACCTTCTTGCTTGACGGATAGCGTAACAAGGGCCATGTAACCAAGTCACCCAGCGTGACCTTCCCAACGCGAATGCGTCATAATCTCCGCATATATTTCGCGTTCAGTATACCGTAAAATATCGACATATTCTATAATTGTTAATGACCCCTAAACGTTGCGCATGGCTAAACCCCAGCAGACGCCGTCATTTAAAATAACACCGTAACAATAATATCCCAGACGTGTGTTCGAGGCATCTGTGTTAAGTTGCCAAAACTATTTACCTGAGCAAGACGTCTAAGATTTGCCTAGTTACTAGGGTGAGTTGTACACATTGTTATACTTTGAATTTTACTGGTTTATATTAGCTAGGAGTGTTAACGATTCATAAAAGGCTGGCAACCTCAGCATTTGAAACGGATACATTCATGAACCACCTAGCAAGCGCTGGTGATTGCTTCATGCAAGTTCTCACGGAAGAACCAAAAGCAGAGGTAATCCCAGACTCCAAGTGGAGAAAGGAAGTGGATAATGATGACATCACATATATATATATATATATATATATATATATATATATATATATATATATATATATATATATATATATATATATATATATATATATATATATATATATATATATATATATATATATATATAAAATCATTTGTAATGAGTTATATATGCTTGAAGTTGTTCATTTAGGCACAAGCCACTTGCTGCTGTCAAGTTGAAATGCTTTCATTACATTAACTAAAAGAATGGCGATTTTTCATCACATCCCCTGAGTTATATGACATACACTCAGGGAGAGTACAAATTCTGATTTTAAAAATCGGCGACGGAAAGAGGTGATAGACGCCTAATCTAAATCAGGAAAACAAATACGTAGCAGTGGAATGTGTTCTTTTATTCCCTCTAAAGTTGGTGGTACAGATTGGAGAGACCATTTGAGATTCTACCCACGTTACCGGCTGTACTAGTCTATGGTTCGAAGCCTGAGATCAACATGTGAAACCTGCATCCCACTGGTGGTGAAGATCCCTGCCTTTACCGGAAGCAGTTACCTCCAGAATCCTTTGGAGACGTGCCCTTGCCACAGAGACGAAATGACGGAACCAACAGCATCAACATTTCAGCAATTTGGAAGCTAAGTCATAAGTTTAGCAGGCCACCTCAAAAGACTATTTTGTCATCTCCCAAACCGAGATCTATGATGAACCATAATTTCTAATAATTACCATTTAATATTTATTTACATTTGTTTCAAAGTAATTGAGCATTAAATTTGTATTTGTTGATTTTGACAAATTCATAGCTGAATTAATCATTACTGTCACGAAGTGGATTTATGACTAGAGGCTGCCTACATATAGTGAAAAGACACTAGTGAGAAGAAAGTCTAAGAAGATATATTTTAGAAGAAAATGACAGTGGCTGTGGAAGATGAGGCTATTGGCGTCAAGGGGCGAGAACCTAGATTGACTCTCCCTTGCCACTTGTGACGTATTATGTTAACACTATGTCCACCGAAAAGAACTGGTGTTATCACCTCCTACACAAACTAACCGACGAATTGCTGAATTCTATCTATGTTCAGTGTCTGTAAGACACTCCTGGTTTCTACTAAGAGTCTCCTCCAATACTCTCCTTCTCTCTCTCTAGTGCAGTTAAGAGGTATTTTGACCCTGTTTCCTCTAACCGCCTGTTGTAGCTGATGACTGGGTTGGTAGACTGGATACGTGACTTGGACTATCTCTGCTTCACAAAAATGACGAATCTTAATTCGTATGCCCGGTTACCCCTCTTTGGGTTTAGGGCCGTCGGTTTTATTATGACCGAATTTCACGACACCTCTAGGCCCTGTGCCTAGGTTCAGTGTGTGCGTATATGAGCGTAGCGCTCAAGATTTGTTAAGAAAATCCGTTCTTTCTGGAGAAGGCTTCGCTTCCAGCGACCTGTACTTTCTCTCTCTGGTGCAAAACAGAACTTGCCCCGGTGACCACCACGTCACCACTCCTCTTTCTCTTCTGGCTCTGCCTCGACTCTTCTTCTCCTGAGAAGGCCGACAACTTCTGGCAAGCGGTAGGACAAAACTGCCGCCATAGCTGCCAGCCGTGAAAATATTTGCTGTGGAACTAACAATAACAACAGATATACCACACATCAAATTTACATATCTTTAACACTTAACTCCCATAATTGAACACCTCTCCCCTTTTCTATCATCGCACAGCGATACGTAAATATGGCTACCCCTACGTGCCCTTAAATACTGTCCTATCGGAAAACCCCTATCTGCAGACTCAGCTGATTTAATTTATTACATGCCGGCTGCTCAGTCAGCCGTCATAACATTTCTACCACTGAACGAAACCTATCGCTGGTAAAATTCCTGGCCCTACTTACTTAACAGTGATCGAGATGAGTCCTCGCTAAAACAAAATAAACTAGACTTCTCTAGAGAGAATAATCTCCCGTCTCCATGAATTTCATTCAAAATGTATGATTTACCCACACGTAGTAAATACACAATTCTCTATCAGAACTGTTAAATACACTCTCTCTTATTCAACAGCTTTACCCAAAATAGCCCGCAGGTAATCTACACACACTTAAATAACTCACACAAATACCTAGCGTATTTACTCTGCTAACGTTATAAATCAAATATTAGGAAATCTTCATCCCCATGCCGGTAATATTATTTACACCCGATTCCTATAAAGTTATATATAGATATATCTCTTAAGGAACTGAAATCCTATCTCAGAACATACACTTACCCCTATCTCCCCTGTTCCTGCCACTACGTTTTCAAATTAGCCCCGCTAGAAAATACACAGCTAGTACTCACGTACACCGCTCCCAAATCCTTAAAAATCATAGTGAAGTTACATACATCGTCCCTCACGATTTCAGTAGGTATTAGCCTGCTAACTTATACACTTAATTTCACGAGCGTATTTTACGCTGCAATTATTTATAGATCACAAGTCAAGGAAATATTAAGTACCCCTGTCTTCTGACAATATAACAGTAATAACCCAATTAATTACAATACCTAATTATGTCCGAGGATCTACTCCGAGAAAACTATCAGAATTCAATACTCACTGCATTAAATTTCCTACATGCGCTTTCTAGTATTATTATTAGTTCTAATAGATAGCATTTGTTGGCCCTTCTACTTCGAATTAACTTTACTCCTAGAATAACAACGATACAAAAACCCTGCTAAAATCTTACAGACTATATTAGCTTAATTAAATTATATATTTACCAAAGTCGAATATCTCCGTAGAGCAGACGAACTCTGTATATTAAATACAGGCGTTGATTTTTACGGCATGAAGTTTTTTTTTTGCATCAGAGAGCCTTCTGCATTATTAGACGCGCCGTATTTATTACAGGAATTGAGGCCGACCCACGCCAAACGTGAATCATTGCGTGGCTTCTTTCTTTATCGGGTCACTCTCTAATCCAATCATCATGCCGCAAAATCTAAAAATAGCCCGTGATCATAAGCTAAATTTAGAACGTAAGAGTAACCGGACAAATTCCATTACTTACTGAGCTACGCGCTTAAATCACACCCACCCACAACTTTTGCGTGAGTAGATGCGGGTTCCGTGGACTTTTCCCCGTCTTAGAATTTATCCCTCCTAATAATTACGGACGCACTCAATGCCCCGCCATTATGTTACACTAGAAATTCCTACATGAACGCGATTTCTTTATGGGGCAGAAAACTGGTGCGAGTCTAGAATCTAAAACCTACCGTCCGTCTTGAAAACGTATTTAATTATGTACAGAAAAAGACCAAACACCATTATTATTCACAGAGAAGGAAAAAACCGAATAAGAATAAAATCCCACCGTCATCCCCTCCTTCTGAAAAAAAAAAACGGAAAATACTACAAAGAGAAGAAACCTGGGGTGGATTACATGTAATCCCTCCTAGAAAAAACATAATTAATGCAAGGAGAAGAGACATGGGGCCTGTTTCAAATCAAATCACAGTAACTCCTCACAATTACAGAGAGAAAGGCTTGGTGTGATCCAGAATCTTTAGTATATATTCATTAATATGTATACATATCTAAATCGAGCTAATAAAAGGAATTTTGCTGAATTAAATCAGCTGGGGGCTTGAACGAGCAAATCATTTATATCCATCTTCACAAAATACGGCGGATCCGATACAAAGTTAACGTGCTAAGACTCATTCAGCATTGTTCTTGACTTATGAAATATCTTGTGAAGACTCCCTCGAGGTAGAAGCATCATTTTTCTTCAATCTACAACTCTGCCAACAGTAATCTTGTGCGAAGGTAGACACCTTTGAAGACCCATATTAGATACTCTAGGTTTTGGCAACTGTTGGATCACTACTGCAAGGGGAGGCAACCCATGATATATATATATATATATATATATATATATATATATATATATATATATATATCTATATATATATATATGTCTATATATATATATATATATATATATATATATATATATATATATATATATATATATCATCATCTCATCTCATCTCAACCCATAACCCGTCATGGGTCGTAGGGGTGCCATGGTGGAAGCATCAGCAGACAGGGTCCTCCACTGCTCTCTATTCTCAGCAATGCGTACAAGTGTGGAGAAACCGTGTCCTGCCCATTCTTTGATGTTATCAGCCCAGGATTTTCTTTGCCTTCCTCTTCTCCGTTTACCTTCGACTGTTCCCTGGAGGATCGTTTTCGAAAGGGAGTCATGACGAGTTACATGCCCAAACCAGGCAAGCTTTCGACGTTTCACTATTGACAAAAGTGGTTCTTGATGGCCTGCATAGGTGTTTATCTTCTCTCTAACATAGACATTTGTTTTGTGCTCTTTATAGCAAATGCGCAAAATTCTTCTGTAACATTTATGCTCGAAAGCCTGAATCCTTCGCTCCGTATCTGCAGTGAGTGTCCAGCCCTCACACCCATACAAGAGAATAGATAATACAAGTGATTTGTATAATTTGATCTTCACAGGAAAACTGATGTTACTTTTCCAGATCACATTCAACCTTGTCATGGCAGCTGAGGCCATCTCAAGTCTTGTCTTGATTTCTTTATTTGATCTTCCATCACTACATATAGTGGACCCGAGATATTTAAAGGTGTTAACTTCTTCTAACGTTTGCCCATTTAACGTAATGTTGGTCGGAACATGTTTCTTATGGCTATTCACCAATATCTTGCTTTTTTCTATATTAATTTCCATCCCATATGTTCTTGTTACTTTCTCCAGTCTAGAGGTAAGGTCTTGAAGTTCTGATTCTGTTCCAGCTATCAGATCAATATCATCAGCAAAACGTAGATTACACAGAGGTCGGCCTCCAATCGATATATATATATATATATATATATATATATATATATATATATATATATATATATATATATATATATATATATATATATATATATATATATATATATATATATATATATATATATATATGCAAAAATCTCTGATAATTTTCCAAGAACCAATTCTGGTAAACATAAAATTCACGTTTTTAGGTTATGTACACGACTCCCTAGAATCAATTCACGGACCCCCAATTTAATTATTCAGGCAAGTAAGGAAACTAGACATTTTATTACACCATAAAGTTTCTGAACGGAGAACAGTTGACGATTCTGAGAACAAATGCAACAGACAATGACGCCCAGATAAAGGACAGCCTATTTTTGAGATTAAATCTGCCTTTCTGGACCAACGCATGCTTATTGGAGAATAGGAAACGTTTTTATATTTTGAAACCTGCCCACCAAACACGTGATGATTGCGGAAGGGAACAGGACGACCTGTTAAATGTCCGGAACCTACAGTGTTTGGCACTCAACAACGAACCAAGACTGGGGCCCGATCAGACAGGAATGATCCACGCTGTGTACCAACTGGACGGAAAAATTTAATTTGGATTCGTCATTGAACTTAACGACCTCAAGCCTTCAAGAGCCAGAACAGTAGTGATTTGTTGAGAGGATATGTCAATAAATTTTAGTATTCATAATATCTTATTTGTATATCTAATATGTATATATAAATTTATGACCATTATTGAGATGTAGTTGCAGCTGTATTTTCATTTCATTGTAACATTAATTCTTGTTCTCTGATATGTGCAAAATTCGCAACTTCTTCTAATTCAGTAGCATAACTATTGACAGTCTTTGTATCGCTTGTGCTGAACAGCAAGACAGATTTCATTCACTATGATCTACATAGATCTTTCTTTGGTCATCTAGCCAATGTTGTACCTCTGCTCCAACTGGAGCCAGGAAGAATATAGATCTACATTTCATTAACTTCCATTTCTGTCATTGCTGAGTTCTGTGTTAATAATCTATCAGCTGTTCAATCACTCTGTCTTAAATGTACAATATGAGTGTTTATTAATGAACTATTATTGATAATTATTTAAATGCATGTATGTCAAATTATTTGTTTGGGGAAAAGAATTTCTATATTTTCCATGATTAACCAAGCATGAATGATAGTAGCGGGGACAGAACAAAAGAGCAACTTTCGCTCGACCTAAGTACTGATAAGCACTCGCTGGCCAGTGTAAACAAACAAGTCGCCTGAGGCATATTAGTAAGTACGGAGGTTTACATTATGAGTTGTGGAGCATAAGGAGAACACGTGTACTGCGCGAAGAGTTGCGTCACAGGGCACAGAGCTACCTGTTTTGTCAGGTATGCATAATTATCTGATGGTCAGAAAAAAGAAAGGGGAGGGAAGATGTTCACCTCAGCAGGAAACTTGAAGTTTTCAATATGTATACTTTTCAGTCCTAATGATGAAGACTGAAAGTCCTTATGCAGTACCAGCCTAAATGTGCTGAAGTAAGAGACTGAAGTGAACTGAGAGCCGAGGCAACCCATTGAGTCAAAACCCACCAGTATCAACCCCAGAAGACTAACAAATCTCCCAAAAGTTGAGTAACAAGCAACATCTACTGAGAAGTGAAACATACAACTTCGCAAACTTTGAAACCAAGTGATGAAACTTGCCTAATGTAACACTAAATGTGCAATAATACCAGTGTGTCATTCTGTATAGTGGGATTCTATTTGTTTTTTTCCTTTTGAAAATTCTGTTTTATATTTGAATAACTAAACCAACTGTGTCTGTTTTACTTCATAACTTGTCAGATGTATGGTTTTGTCTTCAATGTAGTAATAAGTTTAAGATAAATTCTTTATTCTTTTACCTGGGGGCTCGAGCCGTAACATAATTGTAAATGAAATAACGATTAAATCAATCAGGGAAGGGATACAAGTGTGACTAGAATACCAATCCTCTGTCTCTATTTAACTCAATCAAGAGAGATACAGATTACCTTTCTACTAAATATTCCTTTTCAGTTTCACAACTGAACTACCCTGATAGTGAGAAAAGTGTTCTTTGATGTGTCTGCAGATATCAGGCATTCTTAATAGAATAGCCATCGATTCTCTCAAGGAATCTGTCGCTTTCACTCTCTCACTTAAATCCTGTCATCACAGAGACAGACAATCACAGGCGTAGAAGGATGAAAATGGGCTATGATTGCAGCACAGAGTCTGAAGGACTCAGAAATCTGAATATGATGATGATTCACGCAACACAAGAAAGGATAATGGGGTAGGACACCATCCCGTTCATCAAACCCTAAGTGCATTCTTTTGTTTCTGTGACCACAAACATTCAAATGTTAAATCATAAACCCTATTTGAAATATTAAGTCTACTTATAAAGGTCTACTTATGCTAGAAGTTCATATAATTGTGAAAATAAAAGAAATATTTGTCACTTTATACTTACAAAGTAAGGTGCCCATCATTTTTTCGATACAACACAAGCACCGGATTATTAAGTCTGTAGTTCTTGAGTTTCCAAACACTTGGTCATTAAGGTACCACAGATGATGAGCATGTGACTATTAACCATCACTTTTGACTTGATTGTTAGTCTGTTTAGTTGCACCACCGGTGGATTTGTCCGTCCTCTCATGTTATCAACACATTTTAATTTCTGCCTGCCCTGTCTTCTTTTGCCTGCTACTTTATCTTGAAACTTGGGACGACTGATTAGACCCATTGTTCTGTTATTCTGGTTTAGGTATGATTTTGTGTGTGTGGGGATGATGATCCTGAGTGACTTAATTTGTGAACACATGGAGAAGAGAACTGGAGAAGAGAACTGGAGACAGACATGAAGGGGATGAGGAAGACATATAAAGACTTTGAGTTGATGGCACGGGATTGGAGAAATTGTCATAGGTCTGTTGATGGCCGTTGTGCCTTGGTGAGCTGAAGGATGATGGTGATAATGAGTCTGTGAGGTGGCCATAAGCCTAGCTACAAGATGTTCTTGTATATCTTGATAATGAGTCTGTGAGGTGGCCATAAGCCTAGCTACAAGATGTTCTTGTATATCTTGATAATGAGTCTGTGAGGTGGGCGTTACACCTACAAGATGTTCTTGTATATCTTGATAATGAGTCTGTGAGGTGGCCATTAGCCTAGCTACAAGATGTTCTAGTATATCTTGATAATGAGTCTGTGAGGTGGGCATTACACCTACAAGATGTTCTTGTATATCTTGATAATGAGTCTGTGAGGTGGCCATTAGCCTAGCTACAAGATGTTCTTGTATATCTTGATAATGAGTCTGTGAGGTGGGCGTTACACCTACAAGATGTATATCTTGATAATGAGTCTGTGAGGTGGCCATTAGCTTAGCTACAAGATGTTCTTGTATATCTTGATAATGAGTCTGTGAGGTGGGCATTACACCTACAAGATGTTCTTGTGTATCTTGATAATGAGTCTGTGAGGTGGCCATAAGTCTAGCTACAAGATGTTCTTGTATATTCCGGCTAGTATTTCTATTAATCAATTCTTCTTCCTCTTTTCCGGTTTCTGCTACAATGCTGTCATTGATTTATCATTCTTGTGTTGCAGATTCTACTTTCTTAAGATTGAGAAGTATTTATCATCTGTAGCTACAGATCCGTCAAGGCCTAAAATCCCATCCGCTGCAGACCCAAATAGAACAGTCCCAACTAAGATGGTTTGGCCATGTCTGCAGAATGGGAGAAGATTGCATCAGACCTTGGGAGGACAACATTACAATCTTTTCTGACAGCTGATAGAATGGTCTGGCCCACTGAGGGGAACGACACAGGCTACAGGCTTTAGATAATTTATTAATTGTCATTCATTACCTTTCTGCTCCCCACTGATCACAGGCCACACCTTCCTGTCCTGTGGTTTAAGTTCAAGGTCTTCTTTATCACCTTTATATCTAACACCTTTCACCATGTGACAGGTAATTCTCTTACAGTGGGAGAGTCCAGACCAAGGACTGCCTTGTAATACTATCAATTGGTTTTCTTAATGTGTGTCCCATCCAACACCAGCATTTTCTCCTCACATCTTGTTCCACTGGTACTTGTCTGGTTCTTTTTATCAGTTTGACATTAGTGATCTAGTCATACCAGTTTGACATTAGTGATCTAGTCATACCAGTTTGACATTAGTGATATAGTCATACCAGTTTGACATTAGTGATCTAGTCATACCAGTTTGACATTAGTGATCTAGTCATACCATTTCAATCCATCTATTCTATGCAAGCACAAATTTATGAAAGTCTGCACCTACTTGATAATATGGTGAAACATTATATGAGTGTCTCTAATATCAAGTGGTTTAATATTGTTAATTCAGTGATGTTTCCGACCAAGTTATCAGTTTCATTAACAGTAATATATGGTTACTACTGACATTTGTTTACTGGAAGTTGTACTTTTGTTTTGTTATGTTTTTTGTTTTGTTTTAAGTATCAACATTTATTAAAATGACATAATCATGGAAAAATAAAGCACAAAGACAGATGAAAAATAAATATATAATTCGACCACGTAATGAACAAACCAACTGCTCACACACATATGCAATTATACATGAATTATTTCCACAGACAAGTCATGAGAGGATTTACATCAGGCATCACTTCACAGTATGGACAATGCTCACACTGAGCTGACTCGCAGTAAGAAACTTTCAATGCTGGATACATAAGTGGGAGGATTAACTTCCCCTTCACCCAAGTATAATCTGTATGGCAGTATCAGGACTGGTCATTATGTCTCAAGTTGCCTCAGCAGATGTAAGGAAAGCTGGAGACAAAGATGCCTGACTGACACACTGAAGAAGACTTCAATATGCCTCCGATTCAAACGTAATGAGTCAAGAACCTTTTCATCTCATACAGCTTACACAATCTCGTGCTATTCACTGCTCCTGAGGAGCCATAGTACTGGCTAATAATCTCCCCCCAACCTCAGCCCCAAATGTGCCACAAAGTTTCTCGCTTGCAACATCTGTCTCTGCAGGGTATTCCTCCACGGGGTATTCCTCTGATGATGTGGGAAGCAAGCTGATTGTTCTCAGAAGTTTATTGTGAGAGATCCTGCATATTATATATATCGCTACAATAAATACAGGTACAAATCTAAATGCCCTGGCACAAATAACAGATTGCATACAGATAAGTCACCCGTGTGTTACCGGGGCCCGAAAGGGGAGCAAAGAATAGTAACACTGTCCCCTGCCAAGCATGTCGTAGAAAGCGACTAAGGAGGGTTGGGCATGGGGCCGGTTACCCCATCCTGTAAAAAATTTAAACCACAAAAAACTTCAACAAATATGGACAAGTCAAATAAAGAAAATAAAACACAGCCATCCAAGACAGGGGAAGGTCCTCTCGTGGGGAGGCGTATGATGCAACACAGAGAAAGCCGAAAGGAGTCTGTGTTGCTGACTAACCTTCTTTCTTCTAGGAGAACTTCCAGATTTGGCACCTGGAATGTTCGGACATTAAACGAACAAGGGAAAGTGGCGCAAGTGGCAGCAGAAATGAGGGAATACAAAATCGAGGTTTTGGGAATGTGTGAAACAAAGTGGAAGGGGGTAGACAGGAAGAAACTCATCACAGGTGAATTGGTGCTGTCCTCAGGACATGAAGACGAAAGTTCACACCGCAGTGAAGGGGTAGCTCTTATGTT
This sequence comes from Oreohelix idahoensis, assembly GCA_024509875.1. NCBI lineage: Eukaryota > Metazoa > Mollusca > Gastropoda > Stylommatophora > Oreohelicidae > Oreohelix > Oreohelix idahoensis. The sequence goes on from JAMPIV010004884.1 coordinate 78,579, forward strand.
ATCTAAAGAAGCACAGAAAGCACTCATTGAATGGGAAGCTGTTGGACCCAGAATAATAACAGCTACTTTCAAAACAGCTAAAAAGAAAATTCATGTAAATGTCATCCAATGTTATGCACCAACTAATGACAAAGAAGAGTCTGTGAAAGAAGCATTTTATACTAAACTACAGGAAATTATGGATAAAGTAAAAAGAAGAGACATCACAATTTTGATGGGTGACATGAATGCAAAGATAGGTACAGTCAACACCGGATTTGAAGAAGTCATGGGAAAACATGGGCTAGGAGTAATGAATGAAAATGGAGAACTATTCGCAAACTTCTGTGCTTCAAATCAACTGGCTATAGGAGGAAGCATGTTTCCACATAAGAGAATACACAAGGCAACATGGATATCACCAGACCATAGAACAGAAAATCAGATTGATCATATATGCATAAACAAGAAGTTTAGATCATCATTGCAGGATGTAAAGGTATATAGAGGAGCAGATGTGGCATCAGATCACCATCTTCTGATAGCCAAAGTAAAAATGAAACTCAAGAGATATGCAACAATGCAAAATTATAGACAACAGTATAATGTAGGACAGCTAAGAAATCAGGAAACAAGAGACAAATTTGCGGTCACAGTATCCAACAAATTCCAAGTGCTCCAACAGCTGGAAGATGTAGAGAATACAGAAGACTATTGGCAGCAGGTCAAAACTGTATGGAAGGAGACATGTGAAGAAATACTGGGGAAAAGGGAAAGACAACAAAAAGCATGGATAACAACAGAAACCATCAATAAGATAAAAGACAGAAAAAACAAGAAAGCAGAGTTAAACACAAGCAAAACCAGAAGTTCCAAAGCCAAGGCTCAAGAAGTGTACACAGAAGCAAACAAAGAAGTAAAAAGAAGTATCAAAAGAGACAAGAGGAAGTATATTGAGGAGTTGGCAAGAGAGGCAGAAGATGCGGCAGCCAAAGGAAATATGAGAGAACTGTATAGCAGCACAAAGAAGCTAACAGGGAAATACAAGCAAACAAGTTGCCTCATAAAAGACAAGAATGGGAAACTGCTCAGCAATATACAAGAGCAAATGAAGAGGTGGACAGAATATTTTGGGGACCTTCTCAATAGACCAGCTCCACAAAACCCGCCGGACATCCAGCCAGCAGAAGAAGAGCTACAAATTAACGGTGAAAGACCAACGAAGGAAGAAATAAAGAAAGCCATAAAGCTTCTAAGAGATGGAAAAGCGTCTGGACCTGATGGCATTCCAGCAGAGGCCATCAAAGCAGATATCGACACGGCTACAGAGATGTTATATAAATTACTTGGTAAAGTCTGGGAAAAGGAAGAGATACCAGCAGAATGGAAGGAAGGATATCTGGTTAAGTTGCCTAAGAAGGGAAATTTACAAGAGTGCACAAATTATAGAGGAATTATGTTACTATCAGTGCCAGGAAAAGTATTAAACAGGATTATCCTTGAGAGATTTAAAGAGTCCATAGACAAGAAACTGAGAGATGAACAAGCAGGTTTTCGACAAAACAGATCATGTACAGACCAGATAGCCACTTTGAGAATAATAGTTGAACAAAGTCTGGAATGGAATTCACCACTATACATCGGATTTGTGGACTACGAAAAGGCATTTGACAGTGTAGACAGAGAATCACTTTGGAAATTGTTGAGGCATTATGGAGTTCCCCTGAAGATCATTAATTTAATAAAGAAAACATATGAAGACATGACATGCAGAGTTCTTCACGAAGGACAGCTTACAGAACCGTTTGGGATAAGAACAGGAGTGCGACAGGGATGCCTCTTGTCTCCATTTCTTTTCTTGCTGGCAATAGATTGGGTTATGAGATCATCGGCAACACACAACAGAAATGGAATCCAGTGGACTCTGACTAAGCAGTTGGATGATCTGGATTTTGCTGATGACTTGGCTCTTCTGTCCCATAGCCGTAATCAGATGCAGGACAAATTGAAAACACTCGATGAGAGGTCACAGCAATTGGGTCTGAAAATACACAGAGAAAAGACAAAAATAATGCGAATAAATGCAGGTAATGATAACAGGGTTGAACTTGAAGAAACACCAATACAAGATGTAGAATCATACACATATCTTGGCAGTAATATAGACAAAGTTGGAGGGACAGACAACGATATCAAAATAAGAATACAAAAGGCAAGAAGAGCTTTCATTGCATTGGGAAATATATGGAGATCAAGAGAAATAGGATCCAACACGAAAATAAGAATCTTCAACTCAAATGTGAAGTCAGTCCTATTGTGTGGCTCAGAGACATGGAGAACAACAAAGACAACAACCAAAAAGCTACAGACTTTCATAAATGGGTGCTTGCGTAGAATAGAGGGATTAAAATGGTATGACAAGGTTACCAACGTGGAACTAATGACAAGAACTAGACAAATGCCAGTGGAACAAGAAATGAGAAGAAGACGATGGCGATGGATAGGACACACACTGAGGAAACCTGTTGATAGCATTACAAGGCAGTCCTTGTTCTGGAACCCCCAGGGCAAGAGAGGCAGAGGAAGACCAAGAAGTACATGGAGAAGAGAGTTGGAAACAGAGGTGAAAATGATGAGGAGAACATGGAAAGAACTTGAGATGATGGCACGTGACAGGAGGACTTGGCATGTGTTTGTTGAAAAGGCCTATGCTCCTTTGGGAGTGGAGGGTTATGACATACAGATAAGTACATCAGAGTAATACTAAATAAATAAAAATAACACTATTGCAACTTGTTCACTGTGCATTCTGGGGGAAAAAAAAGGTCAACGAAAGACATTACCAGTAAACAAATCACACTAAATTTAATTTGGTAATCTGCAATAGAAGACAATATACAAATGTACACCCTAATTGCTATTAATGAGGCTGAACTGGACATTTTTCTTGCAGAATTGTTTTAAGGGAAAAAAAGATACAAAAACCTAAATTTTCAAACTCAAATTAACATTTACAGAGATTCCTCAAAGTTGTCTTCATTAAATGTTATGACGAATGGCTTGGTGACCGTGTCTCTCCACCTCCTAAGGTGCCTGGTGTCCTAAAATGGCTATTTCCTTTATCTTCCCATGTCTTATGGTCAGTTTATCAAGGTATTCTTCTTTCTGTCTTCCTCCAATTTGTGCTTATTTAATTGACCAAGTCATGACCAGATTCTCTAGCAGACATGCTGTAATTAACCAATCCTCTCTAGCAGACATGCTGTAATCAACCAATCCTCTCTAACAGACATGCTGTAATCAACCAATCCTCTCTAACAGACATGCTGTAATCAACCAATCACAGCACTGATGTGTCCAAGTAACTTAGTTTGGTTTTGGTTTTAAGGACCATCTTCACCGCACATGGACAACTCCATCAGTGCTCCCATCTCCTCCCTTAGATCATACAAGGAGGACCTCAGCACAGTGCACAAACTCTGTGGCACCAGCGAGGATCCCAATGTGTGTATACAGGAATCGCATATGCTATAAATATTTTTGTGGCAGGTAGGTTTTTTCCTAACATTGTAAATTTACACCCATGTAACTTATCAAACCATCAATGTCCACCAGCTCAAGATCTTTAATCCTGTTATATGTACTGAAATAACAGTTATCACATAATCAGGTGTTTAATACTTGTCTGTGTATTCTAACCTAAACATGAAATTACAAATAAGATGACTCATAAAAGTTAATGACTACAGAGTACAGGAAAAAAATGTTTTTAAACCGAAAACCAAAAAGTAGTTTTTAAAATATGTAATTGCTTTAAAGTGTACTAAACAGTTATGGTTAAGGTAGTCCCCATACAGGTTACTTCCTTAGGGAAGTAAGTGTTAGAGACCACTATTTGGAGTATCAGCTTTATGAGATGGGGTGACCAGTTTCTCCACTAAATTCAAGAGAAGACTCACATGCCCATTTACAGCTGGGTAAACTGGAATATGATGCTACCTGGTTTCAAACTTTGCCTCGAAAAGTAACTGTTCTAATCACTCAATGCTGACTAACTATTAGAAAATTTTTATATGCTCCAGGTTACTGAGTAATCAGATATGGATCTAATACGGTTAAGTATGTTTAAAGGAATAGAAACTTTCAAAAGAAAATCTGCCCATATCATATTTGTTCTCTTCTCAAATACTGACAGTGTAGTTTTCGATGCTTGGCGTACATACAATATACCTTGTCAGGAGCTAAACATAATCTTACACACGGTGTGTAAAAACTACAGCAATCAATAGTAACTATAGTTACTATAAGAATACACCGTCAGCTGACTCCATAAAATTCTTCTCCATCATATTGACTTTTCTCCTTCTTTGTCTCACAATAATATCTTGTCATTGTCAGACCTTCAGTTCCCCAAGAAACATAGGACTTCAGCAACTTTATGACAAGTCTTCCTGTCCTTGTTCATTTCAGCTCAAGGTCTTTCCATATCTTCTTCATCTCCTTCATGTCTGTGTCCAGCTCTCTTCTCCATGTCTGTGTCCAGCTCTCTTCTTCATGTCTGTGTCCAGCTCTCTTCTTCATGTCTGTGTCCAGCTCTCTTCTCCATGTCTGTGTCCAGCTCTCTTCTCCATGTCTGTGTCCAGCTCTCTTCTTCATGTCTGTGTCCAGCTCTCTTCTCCATGTCTGTGTCCAGCTCTCTTCTTCATGTCTGTGTCCAGCTCTCTTCTTCATGTCTGTCTGTCCCATGTCTGTGTCCAGCTCTCTTCTTCATGTCTGTGTCCAGCTCTCTTCTTCATGTCTGTGTGTCCCTGTCTGTGTCCAGCTCTCTTCTTCATGTCTGTGTCCAGCTCTCTTCTCCATGTCTGTGTCCAGCTCTCTTCTCCATGTCTGTGTCCAGCTCTCTTCTTCATGTCTGTGTCCAGCTCTCTTCTTCATGTCTGTGTCCAGCTCTCTTCTCCATGTCTGTGTCCAGCTCTCTTCTCCATGTCTGGTTCCGCCTCCTTCCTCCAGTTTTTGTCCAGCTCTCTTCTTCATGTCTGTGTCCAGCTCTCTTCTTCATGTCTGTGTCCAGCTCTCTTCTTTATGTGTGTCCAGCTCTCTTCTCCATGTCTGTGTCCAGCTCTCTTCTTCATGTCTGTGTCCAGCTCTCTTCTCCATGTCTGTGTCCAGCTCTCTTCTCCATGTCTGTGTCCAGCTCTCTTCTCCATGTCTGTGTCCAGCTCTCTTCTTCATGTCTGTGTCCAGCTCTCTTCTCCATGTCTGTGTCCAGCTCTCTTCTCCATGTCTGTGTCTGTGTCCAGCTCTCTTCTCCACGTCTGTGTCCAGCTCTCTTCTCCACGTCTGTGTCCAGCTCTCTTCTCCATGTCTGTGTCCAGCTCTCTTCTTCATGTCTGTGTCCAGCTCTCTTCTTCTTCATGTCTGGTCCAGCTCTCTTCTCCAGCTCTCTGTCCATGTCTGTGTCCAGCATGTCTCTCTCTCCATGTCTGTGTCCACCATGTCTGGTCCAGCTCTCTTCTTCATGTCTGTGTCCAGCTCTCTTCTCCATGTCTGTGTCCAGCTCTCTTCTTCATGTCTGTGTCCAGCTCTCTTCTTCATGTCTGTGTCCAGCTCTCTTCTTCATGTCTGTGTCCAGCTCTCTTCTCCATGTCTGTGTCCAGCTCTCTTCTTCATGTCTGTGTCCAGCTCTCTTCTCCATGTCTGTGTCCAGCTCTCTTCTCCATGTCTGTGTCCAGCTCTCTTCTCCATGTCTGTGTCCAGCTCTCTTCTTTATGTGTGTCCAGCTCTCTTCTCCATGTCTGTGTCCAGCTCTCTTCTCCATGTCTGTGTCCAGCTCTCTTCTCCATGTCTGTGTCCAGCTCTCTTCTCCATGTCTGTGTCCAGCTCTCTTCTCCATGTCTGTGTCCAGCTCTCTTCTCCATGTCTGTGTCCAGCTCTCTTCTTCACGTCTGTGTCCAGCTCTCTTCTTCACGTCTGTGTCCAGCTCTCTTCTCCATGTCTGTGTCCAGCTCTCTTCTCCATGTCTGTGTCCAGCTCTCTTCTCCATGTCTGTGTCCAGCTCTCTTCTCCATGTCTGTGTCCAGCTCTCTTCTTCATGTCTGTGTCCAGCTCTCTTCTTCATGTCTGTGTCCAGCTCTCTTCTTCATGTCTGGTCCAGCTCTCTTCTTCATGTCTGTGTCCAGCTCTCTTCTCCCTGTCTGGGTCCAGCTCTCTGTCTGTGTCCAGCTCTCTTCTTCATGTCTGTGTCCAGCTCTCTTCTTCATGTCTGTGTCCAGCTCTCTTCTTCATGTCTGTGTCCAGCTCTCTTCTTCATGTCTGTGTCCAGCTCTCTTCTCCATGTCTGTGTCCAGCTCTCTTCTTCATGTCTGTGTCCAGCTCTCTTCTTCATGTCTGTGTCCAGCTCTCTTCTTCATGTCTGTGTCCAGCTCTCTTCTCCATGTCTGTGTCCAGCTCTCTTCTTCATGTCTGTGTCCAGCTCTCTTCTTCATGTCTGTGTCCAGCTCTCTTCTTCATGTCTGTGTCCAGCTCTCTTCTTCATGTCTGTGTCCAGCTCTCTTCTCCATGTGTCTCTCCTCTTCATGTCTGTGTCCAGCCCTCTCCTCCCTGTTTGTGTCCTGCTCTCTTCTCCTTGTCTGTGTCTAGCTCTCTTCTCCATGTTTGTGTCCAGCTCTCTTCTCCATGTCTGTGTCCAGCTCTCTTCTCCATGTCTGTGTCTAGCTCTCTTCTCCATGTCTGTGTCCAGCTCTCTTCTCCATGTCTGTGTCCAGCTCTCTTCTCCATGTCTGTGTCCAGCTCTCTTCTCCACGTCTGTGTCCAGCTCTCTTCTCCACGTCTGTGTCCAGCTCTCTTCTCCATGTCTGTGTCCAGCTCTCTTCTCCATGTCTGTGTCCAGCTCTCTTCTCCATGTCTGTGTCCAGCTCTCTTCTCCATGTCTGTGTCCAGCTCTCTTCTCCATGTCTGTGTCCAGCTCTCTTCTCCATGTCTGTGTCCAGCTCTCTTCTCCACATGTTCCTTGGTCTTCCTCAATCTTGGAACTCCAGAGCTAGGACTGTCTGGTAATGCAATCAACAGGTTTCCTCTTCATGTGACCTATCCATGCAATCAACAGGTTTCCTCATCATGTGACCTATCCATGCAATCAACAGGTTTCCTCATCATGTGACCTATCCATGCAACCAACAGGTTTTCTCACCATGTGACCTATCCCTGCAATCAACAGGTTTCCTCATCATGTGACCTATCCATGCAATCAACAGGTTTCCTCATCTTGTGACCTATCCATGCAATCAACAGGTTTCCTCATCATGTGACCTATCCATGCAATCAACAGGTTTCCTCATCATGTGTCCAATCCATCTCCAGCATCTTCTTCTCCCCTCTTAATCCACTGGCACGTGTCTGGGGGTTCTTATCATCAGTTCCACATTAGTAATGTTGTCCTAATAATACTTTATAGCAACCTAAAAGTATTTTTCAAACACAAAAGATAATAGATATTGGGTTAAAATATTTGGCATGGATTCTTTGCTTTCTACTTATTGTTTATATGCCATACTGACTGCCATAAGATATATTCTCTTCATAACTTCCTGTTATCGACTATTTTTATTATTCTCTTCATAACTTCCTGTTAACGACTATTTTTATTATTCTCTTCATAACTTCCTGTTATCGACTATTTTTATTATTCTCTTCATAACTTCCTGTTATCGACTATTTTTATTATTCTCTTCATAACTTCCTGTTATCGACTATTTTTATTATTCTCTTCATAACTTCCTGTTATCGACTATTTTTATTATTCTCTTCATAACTTCCTGTTATCGACTATTTTTATTATTCTCTTCATAACTTCCTGTTATCGACTATTTTTATTATTCTCTTCATAACTTCCTGTTATCGACTATTTTTATTATTCTCTTCATAACTTCCTGTTATCGACTATTTTTATTATTCTCTTCATAACTTCCTGTTATCGACTATTTTTATTATTCTCTTCATAACTTCCTGTTATCGACTATTTTTATTATTCTCTTCATAACTTCCTGTTATCAACTATTTTTATTATTCTCTTCATAACTTCCTGTTATCAACTATTTTTATTATTCTCTTCATAACTTCCTGTTAACGACTATTTTTATTATTCTCTTCATAACTTCCTGTTATCAACTATTTTTATTATTCTCTTCATAACTTCCTGTTATCAACTATTTTTATTATTCTCTTCATAACTTCCTGTTATCAACTATTTTTATTATTCTCTTCATAACTTCCTGTTATCAACTATTTTTATTATTCTCTTCATAACTTCCTGTTATCAAAACTATTTTTATTATTCTCTTCTATAACTTCTGACTAGATCTTCTTCAATGTTTACTGCTTGTCCATGATTTACTGATATTTGACAAGACTAGCTCAATGTGACCTTGAACTCTCTTTCTTACTTCCACTGGCAAAGATCTGATGCACCTGATACTTTTTATTTCCTGACATGCTGTTTTTTGTTTCGACTAATCTAATCTCTCTCTTTATTTTTCTTTCTATCATCATCTTTAAGCACAGGTCTTCAATAAATTCACGCCAAGCCTCTCCTTATCTTCTTTCAGCTTTTAAATGTCTTGTTTATCTCCTTCGTGTTCTATTCCCTTCCCCATGTGTTTTTTTGTTTGTTGTTGCTCCACTATTTCTCCTATCCTGGGGATGCCATAACAAGAACTGCCTTGTAACGTCACCAGCTGGTTTTCTTAATGTCCTATCCAACAGCAGCATCTTCTCTCATCTTGTTCCACTGTTATTATCTGAAGCATGTGCTTGGGATAACTTGTTCATATTTGCAGAACATTTATGGGTTTAATATTCTACTGGATGGGATAAACAGCCTCTTGCCCAACCCTCCTTAGTCACCTTCCATAACATGTCTGGTAGGTTACAGTGTTACTATTCCATGTTCCTCTTTCAGGCGCCGGTATCAGACGGGCAATATTTAGTACCTCTTTATAAAAACCTGCTGTCTCCCCCCTAATGCACCAGGTTCACAATGAAGGTCAGTTTATCAAGGATCACCATTACTCTCAGATTTCTAACTTCCTTACGTTATCATCATTGTACACATCAAAAGCACATTAAGTACCTTGATACAGATGTCCAGACACTCAGCTGATTGCAGTAGTGGTTCCTTTTCCCGTCAGGAGTGAAAGAAAGTAATAAGTGTTTACCACAGCCCCAGTAAAAATATTAAAAACAAAAGGGAAATCATAATTTAAATCCAGATTAAAAATACTGTGCATAAGCTAAAGCAACAGCTCACACATACATGCTGTAACATTTAATATCAAGGGAGCCAATGAATGAATAATTTGTATTCTCTATTACACAACAAAGCTTGGCGTGATCTTGCTAAATGCCTATGCTCCAGGGGGAGGTGAACAGTAACAACTATGATGATGATCATTCAACAGCATCAATACAATGTCCAACATTAAGAATGACTGGTGTTCGGTTTAAGTGTGTGCCAAATGAGAAACAATTTCCTCCACCCCCAAACACAACAATCTGCTCTTGGTCCAGTGCCACTGATGTATGCCGATGAAACATGAGCAAGCTACTTTTGTCTTGATCCTGGACAAAAATATAAAAAAAATATACATATAAAGAAGGAAGCAATCTACTTTCTTCAGGTATGTTATGAGAAGAAAACTAATACATCCTCTCTGACATCTTGAAATCATCCACACATTTCTAGGGTTTCCCCCTGTGGTGAAACTTGTTGAGAACCCAGCATTGCACACTAAGCTTCGAGAAGTCACTTGTGCCCCAGGCATATTTCTTTGGCTTTGACTTGGTTGACTGCATGCAGAAGGATCTCACTATGGACCTAGTGATAGGCAGGTGAAGCTCAGAAGTGGCTCTGTGCAGGCCATGACAATTCCTTGGGAGAGCTAAGAACCAGAGCACAGTATTTTAGCTCTGCATAGTTGGAGAGCCCCCTTGGATGGCGAGGAATGCACAGTATGCCACACACTTCTTACTCCTAGCTTGGGACCAGATTTAAATGCAAGCCAAGCTGGAGAAACTGGAGTTCATGACTTCAACTAAACAAGTTTCGGAATGGCAGAAAAGCCATAGGAAAAACCTAGATCTACAGTGTAGATAATACCAAGGAGTCTTCAACTTGGTATTGGATGCTAAAGAGTGAGAAGCTCAGCAGCCCTAGTTAAACAACAACAATATCATGACAACAGGAATAATTGCAGGAACAATAGACAGAGGACAACAAAGTGAGAAGATACTGGACAGTTTGACATCACAGCAGGGAAAGAAGTTAACAACAGAATTGATAAACTGTACTGGAGACAACCGAATTGATAAACTGTACTGGAGACAACAGAATTGATAAACTACTGGAGACAACAGAATTGATAAACTACTGGAGACAACAGAATTGATAAACTACTGGAGACAACAGAATTGATAAACTGTACTGGAGACAACAGAATTGATAAACTACTGGAGACAACTGTTACGGTGTTATTTTAAATGACGGCGTCTGCTGGGGTTTACCCGTGCGCAACGTTTAGGGGTCATTAACATTTATAGAATATGTCGATATTTTACGGTATAGTCAACGCGAAATATATGCTGAGATTATGACGCATTTCGCGTTGGGAAGGTCACGCTGGGTGACTTGGTTACAGGGCCCTTGTTACGCTATCCGTCAAGCAAGAAGGTCGTGTCTTGTATTTCTTCCAAGGAAAAAAGGCTGAGTATATAGCCTATATTATATATATGAATCAATGTAGAACTTGGGGTCAGTTCGGATATTAATCTAAGTATGAGATTAATTAAATTAAATTAATGATGGAAGGAGAATCGTCTTATGATTCAAATTGTAGCTGTCAAGAACTCATGCGCTCATTTCTGGCTGTTGAATACAACAGCGCACGTATATAGCCACGATGTTCATTTGACATATTGTTTTGACACGGACGGACATGAATACTATGCATGTAATTTCTAATGAACTATATATGAACGTCTGCCATCAATGGTACCTATACCTTGTAGCGGTATGGCAGCTTGTGTACCCTGACAATCCCCAGAGCTATGCCAGTGGGAGTTTTACTCCTGGTAGGTTCAACCATGCTGGACTGGTCTGCGTGGGTAGGGGTCAGACAAAAGCTGGTACCCTGGTCCTCCAGGTTGGGGGTTTTAGCACAGGGCCGACACCCCTGTCTGTGTAAAAAATCACACACGTTACGGAAACAGCAATAAATGGAAATACTTTGATGCGGGACGGACATCCGGAGTCTCAGGCTCGTATGACTGACAGTGGTGAAAGCCGAAAGGAAGCCACTGGCATGAAAACGGATGCCCAGACCGCAAAACACGAAACCAGAATTGGTTTTTGGAATGTCAGAACTATGAATGAGGCAGGAAAGCTGAGACAGATTACAGCAGAGATGAGGAATTACAAACTACATATCCTGGGAATAAGCGAGAGCAGATGGACAGGGATGGGGAGAATAAAAAACAGCTACAGGGGAAACAGTACTTTATTCTGGTAGAGAGGACGGTCAGCACAACGAAGGTGTAGCCATTATCCTTAAGAAAGGAATGGAAAGGTCTCTACTGGAATGGAAACCCATTAACAACAGACTAATAAGAGCAAGACTGAGAGGGAGATTCACCAACACCACAATTATACAATGTTATGCACCAACAAATGACAGCGACGAAGAGATCAAGGACGAGTTCTATCAACAGGTACAAAAGGAAATGGAAACTGTACCCAGGTACGATCTTATTATAGTAATGGGAGACCTAAATGCGAAAGTTGGAACACACAATAATTATAACGAAAGAGTAATGGGGAAATGCGGCAGTGGAACAGTAAATGAAAATGGGGACAAATTAATAAGCTTCTGCAGTATTAACAACCTGGTCATCGGAGGAACACTTTTTCAACACAAAGAAGTGCACAAGTTAACATGGGAATCACCAAACGGACGAGACAAAAACCAGATAGATCACATAATGATCAATGGCAGATGGAGACATGCACTACAAGACGTGAAAGTAAGAAGAGGCGCAGATGTGGGAAGTGATCATCACCTAGTAGTAGCAAGACTGAAGGTGAAACTCAGAGCTGCTGGACCAGTTGCAGTCAAACAGAAAAGATACAACATCACGAAACTTAAGGACCCCCTCACCAGAAAAGCGTTGTGGTCGACGTAAAGAGACGATATCTGATTACCAAAAGCCAGGAAAGAACAGAGACCGACGATGTGGACCAGAAATTCAACACCATCTCAACAATATATAAAGAAAGCAGCAAGTCATGCTTGGGATTCCAGGAAAGAAAGAGCCAAGACTGGATAACACCAGAAACGCTAAACACCATAGCGAAGAGAAAGGAAATGAAAAGGAAGAAAACAGAAGCTAAGTCTCCCAGGTTAAAGGCAATATATAGTGAACAGTACAGTCAGCTGGACAAGGAAGTAAAACGTCAAACCCGTGCTAACAAAAGGACATTTCTGGATGACCTTGCAAGACAGGCAGAAGAGGCAGCACTGAGAAATGAACAAAGCACAGTTTATAAAATAACTAAAGCTATCAGTGGAAAACGAGGTGCAAACAACATAACGTTAGTAAGAGACAAGCAAGGAAATCTCATCACCACAGCACAGGGGCAGGAAACAAGGTGGGCAGAGCACTTCAGAGAAACACTGAATAAGGAACCACCAGAGACTCAGCTGAATGTTCCTGAGGCTGAAAGTGACTTAGACGTAAATACAGACATTCCACGAAAAGAAGAAATTATCACAGCTATCAAAGGGCTAAAAAATGGAAAAGCGCCTGGTCACGACAATCTGAATGCTGAGCTATTCAAGACAGACCCTGAACTAGCAGCAGAACTATTAGAACCACTATTTGCACAAGTCTGGGAAACTGAGACAACACCAACAGAGTGGAGTAAAGGAACAATTGTCAAATTGCCCAAGAAGGGCGACCTTGCAGACTGCAACAACTGGAGAGGAATTACCCTCCTCTCAGTTCCCAGCAAAATACTAGGCAGGATAATCATCCAGAGAATTTCAAAAGCAGTTGACCATAAACTGAGGAAAGAACAAGCGGGCTTCAGAAAGAACAGAAGATGTGCAGATCATATATTTGCCCTCAGGAACATTATAGAGCAGTGCTCAGAATGGCAGAGACAGCTGTACATTAACTTTGTTGATTTTGAAAAGGCTTTCGACAGCATACACAGGGACAGCCTATGGAAAATTCTGAGGGCTTATGGAATTCCCAGCCGCATTGTTTCCATTATAAAAAGCCTCTATTCTAACTTTACGTGCAGTGTTGGATTGAGTAATGTAACTTTCGAAGTGAAAACAGGAGTACGACAGGGATGCCCCTTATCAACAACATTATTTTTGACAGTCATAGATTGGGTGATGCGCCAGACAACAGAGGGCAGTCCAAGAGGAATTAGATGGACAACGTTTTCTACACTGGAAGATTTGGAATATGCAGATGACATTGCACTGCTCGCGCATTCACACCAACACATTCAAGACAAAACTGATAGACTGAATAAGTATGGCCAGCAGGTTGGCCTGAACATCAGTCTGAAGAAGACAGAGGTCATGACATTAAATGTGGGCAATCCTGAGCCAATAACAGTAAGGAACCAGAAGTTAGAACAGACAGACACATTTACTTACCTAGGAAGCATAGTAACACCTGACGGCGGAACAAGCAAGGACATTAACAACAGAATGAATAAAGCGAGAACAGCCTTTGCTATTCTCAACAACATTTGGAAGTCTTCCCAGTACAGCACAAACACCAAATTAAGACTGTATGAGAGCTGTGTACTTTCTGTGCTTCTCTATGGTGCGGAATGTTGGAGAGTAACAGAGAAGGAAATGTCGAAACTGTCCTCCTTCCACACAATCTGCCTAAGGAAAATTCTCCGAATCTTTTGGCCAAACACCATCAGCAACCAAGAACTACTTATTCGGAGTAACCAGGAGGACATGCACACCATCATAGCTGGCAGACGCTGGAGTTGGGTTGGCCATGTCCTCAGAAGGGACCCTGATACCATCGCAAGAACAGCTATGCTATGGACCCCCGAGGGAAAGCGAAAGAGAGGCCGACCAAAAACAACTTGGCGGAGAACTGTGGAAGCTGAGATGCAAAGAATGAACCACAGTTGGGGCACTGTACGAAGGATGGCCGCCGACCGAGCAAAGTGGAATCAATTTGTTGCTGCCCTACAAGACGCCACCAGGCGTGATGGCCGCTGACTGCTTTGACGGTTGGCGGTTATGGATCAAAGAAGAAGATATATGAACGTGTACCAATGTGAACTGTCTTCATGCGTCAACTTGTAATAAATATTGGACTCGAATCGAAGGCTTACCCACATTCCTTTGATTACGTTTGATTGCTTCAACTTGCATTGTTGATGGTCCTTTGACCTGATGAACTCTTTCTTGTAAGAAGTTTATAGTAATAATGGATCAGTTCGTACGGAACCGGGGTTTGCTTGGACACAAGTTGTGTAATGATAAATAAGCAAGCATTCCAACTAAACTTATAATAATCGAACGAAGGACCCTCCAACACCAGTAACCCACCCACGCAAGAGTGGTGGCCAATGTGATGTGGAACTGGAATTTAATTGTAAAAAAATACTCAAAGATTATCGAGTTGAAAGAAATAATTTTCCTTCGAGCGAAATGAACACTTTTTGTATCTACACCGATGACGTCACACCCCCTTGACAACAGGATGAATCAGCTGTAGCGATGGCAGCCGCCTTTCAACATCTTTGAAGAAAATTATTTATAAACGCTTAATCGAACATTGGAAAATAGATTCAATCAACATGAGCATGAAATATAGGTCCTACTGTCCGTTGGCGAAGCAAGCATTGTATGAATCTATCGAGGCAAAAAGATAAGTAACTTATTTGAAGGTTACAATAAGTTAATCCTATTTGTCCGATAACGCCATGTTCTTTTTTTGTTTGTATCCATGTTAAATATTGTTTCTGTCCTTTTACATGTAGCGGGATGGATGGGCGGCGAATTATAATCAGTTCTATGGCTCCTAGGATGCTACGAATTGATTGTAATCGTTCTTAGGGCCGTGAATTAATAGCACCTCGCGAAGAACGCGTCGAAGACATTACCGGTGCTTATTTCGTTCGGACTTGCATTAATTCACCTTGCATGTTAGGTGTATAGTCATGTTATAACTGGTGTATTCTAGTGTATTTGGTTCTTATTTTTATTCAGTTACAGTCATATGTTCGTAATCTATCCTGTTTATTCTGATCTGGCTATCTTTAATTTTATTTAAATGTATTGTATTAACGTCAAATGAGTCCTGTGACGTCATCATTCTTAGTGCCAAACATGTTCGTTTCCTTCAGTTAACCTTCACCCTTCTACATTTCCTGTTACTAAACTTGGTTTTATAATATCATTTATTTTTGTGAAAATGTCACTTTGGTATTGTGCTACTTTTCTGTACTCCTTGGTTAACCCATTGTATTGTTTGTCTTCATTTCATCCTTTTATAATTTAATATTAATGCTATAATTTCTTCATTAATAATAGTGTAGATGAATATGATTAAATTTTTATGAGTTTTAGGAGGAATTAGGGACTTTGCACCAATTTGCAGTGGTGGTCCTAGAAATGGGCAATGCACTTTATAGCTCATGATTATGGCATAATATATAATTATTAATTATTATAAATTTATAACATATTAAGACATATTAAATGTTAATTAGTACACTTTCTCAGTACTACACTGTGAACTTAGTGACTATTAAGATTAAATAACCTAATTATTTAGGGATAATACACATAATTATTGAATATTAATATTAAGTGCTTGATATAATTTCAGCACCTTATATAACTAACTATCATAACTATTTATGATAGATATTAGTGAGTATATATATAATATTTTTACAAAATATTACAGATTTGTGGAACTTATAAATAACAGTACGTGAATACTGCAATTTCTTATATTAATTATTCATTCGTTGAGTAATTATAATTATCGACATAGATTCTAGTGGTGATTACAAGACATAAGTAATTGAATACTTAAATAATTAAACTCCAATAATGCTTACCTTGAATCATTTAATTAAAATTGGAAAAGATTGTAATAAAAAGGGAGAGGCACTCCTTGAATTTGCTGAACAACAACTTGCAAAATATAAGGCAGAGATGGAGGAACTTGAAAGAAAAGAGGCTGAAAAGAAAGCTATTGCTAAGGCAGAAGAGGAGGAAAAGAAAGCTATTGCTAAGGAAGAAGAAGAAGAAAGATGGCAAGAGATGAAATCCTACGGATTGAAGAAGAGAATAAATTGAAACGACAGGAAATCATACTGCAGCAAGAAATGGAATTGCAACGGCTTAAATTGGAAACAGCAAAACTTAATTCGCAGGGTGCTGCAGCAAACCAAAATGATAATGCTCAATCGGGATCTTCATCCAACCGACTTAAGGGCAATTATTACTTTAAATTACCACCTTTCAAATTACACGTGGACGACCTTTCATCATGGCTGGCGCGCTTTGAGGATATATGCAAGGTCAATAACCTTGACAAAACTGCATGGGCACTTAAACTTAAGGAATTTCTGGATGGCGAACCTGCAAGTGCAGCACAAAATATTGATCCTACATTAGCCACAGATTATGAGGCCATTAAGACATTGTTATTACGTCGTTTCCACTTGAACAAAGAGGCATGTAGATTACGTTTCAAAAGTTTGTTGCCAGATAATAATAAAGATTTTACAGGATTTATTGCTAACATACGCATACTTTTAACAGATGGGTTGAACTGGCAGGTGTCAACAAATCTTACGACAAGTTAGTCGATTTGTTATTGAGGGATAAAGTATTATCTTCTGTCAGCTCACCATTCTTTGCTTATCTGCAAGAAAGAAAACCAGAAACTATTGATGAGTTAGAAAAAATTTCGTTAAATTACTGCACAGCTCATCCGAATGCTAATATTTCTGGCTCGTTGATAAGAGAACCTCTTCCTGTAGCCTCCAATATGGCATATCATAATAATAACAAACCTAGAACACACAGTGTGGACAGAGGTAGGTTCAAAGGAAACTATGACATTAATTTTCATAAGGGACAGAATAACTTTAATAATAACTTTAATAGAGGAAGACAACAAAACAGAAATTATTCACCTGTCAAGATACAACAGTAATCCACGTAACTCAAGTTATAATCGGTCATATCAATATAATAATGGTAACAATTGGAAGAAGAGCGATAATTATAACTCGATACATCGAGATAACAATTACAATAGAGGACAACGGGATAATTCAACTAATTATTCTCGTAATCGTTCTCATTCTCGTGGATCTTCACATTATAACCATAATACCGGGGCAGCAGTTACAAATGATATCACCCCTAAGGTTCAGGTTCCACCTAACGATAATACAATGCATTCTTCTGCTGCATGCTTTGCTATAAATTATAACGTGGCAAATAGTTGCCCACAATGCAATCTTATTTTTCAGAAGGCAAAGGAGACAGTGCTAAACTGCGGACACATTACACCAGAAGTAGGTCTTGCAGCCAATGATGGAACAGGCTCTCTGATTTTTAACAGAGGGATAGTTAACGGTTCTATAGTTTCTGTATTGAGAGATTCGGGGTCCACAACCATTGGAGTGCGACAGTCGCTGGTACATCCTAGCTGTGCAACGGGGGAATATGTCCGTTGCATGACTTTTGGGGGAACTATTGAGTTTTACCCCACAGCTATTGTCCATGTTAATACACCTTTCTTTTCAGGACAAGTTAAGGTATGCATGCTTCAGAATCCAATTGCAGATCTGATGTTGGGACTCATCCATGGTAGTTTTTTTTTTTTTTTTTTTTTTTTTTTTTTCGTACGCCCGCTAATACTCGAGGCGAAATCTCAGGTTATTATTTATGTCTAACCTGACATTGATTTTACGTGAGTATCCCTTTATTTCTTGTACAGAGACAGGTGTCCCTCGCCATTCAGGCAAATACTCGCCGATTTCGGAGGTACCCATTGCAGCTGGGGCGGCTCAGGAGCCGCCAGTCCCTGGTCGACGACACTCCTTCAAATGTCCTCGCCAGGTCTCGAGTTAATCCAGTCCAAATCCCGGTCGACGAAAAATCCTCAAATGCCGTCGCCCGGGTTTGATCCTGTATCACCCGGTCGCCAGAGCGGTGTTGTAACCACTACGCTAGCGCGGCTCCCATCCATGGTAGTAAGGATTGTTCCCCACATGAAATTGAGGAATGGGAATTAAAGAATGTGCAATCTAATTGCAATGCTAACGCTGTCATTGCAATGGCTACATTACGGGCCAACAAAATAAATACATGTGGCACAGTTTTCTCCAATTTCAGTCTAAGTACCATTCTGGAAATCGATGAGGAGAAGGATGAGACTCTCCTACAGGATAAAAAGGATACTAAAATACCAGCCCATCCTAAGAAGTTTAGAAAATCATTTCGAGGCAGATATACCTTTTCTCAAGAGAATACTGCAAAGTCAGAAAATAAATGTGATCTGAATGAAATTGTTAAAAATGGGCAAATAAAAAAATGTCCCAAACAATGGTAATGATGGTGGAGTTCTTATGAACTTAACTAATAAAATTAGGACAAATAAATATGTCAATCATTATGAGACATCATCTCATAAGACTACCATATCCAAAAGATTAAATAGAAGAACTATTTATCATGTTAGTGACACTGATCCCACTTACATTGGGAAAGGTTCATATTCTCGCACCGTGTTAGTGCGCAATCTGCCACAAGGTACCAGATGGCAGGCACTTAGCAATTTCTTTAATGACACGGCAGACGTTAGGTTTGTACGTCTGTTGCCACCTACCAACAACATGTATGGTGAAGCTGTGGTTACATTTCGTAACAACAAAGATGCTCGAAAGATTATCGAGCTTAATAATGGTGTTTATTTTCATCACCGTTATCTGAACTTACAATTAGTACCTAATGCTGCGTCACGCAGATAACATGCTATGGTAACACAATTGTCTCATATCGTTGATGACTCAGCATAGTCATTCATCATTTCTTTTCTTTATTGGTCATTTCTTTTCTTATGAATTAGATCTTGTACATTTTCTATTACATAACAATTACAGTCAATTTTTCATGAACTAGATGACAATACGGTATCTACTTGTCATTATTCTAATCTATCTGTTATACAGGAGGAAGAATCTTCTTTTCCTGAAGTGCAGATGCCTTTACCTGTACTTATTGTCCAATCTACTGAATCTTGGCGTGATGTGACCATTTCTTCTACGGTTACACCGCAACAGCATCAACGCATTGCTGATCTTCTACAATCTTTCCCAGATGTGTTAACGGATGTACCGGGTTGCACATCTGTAATTAGTCACGATATTATTCTTAACGATGATACACCAATTCGTGTTCATCCTTATTCTGTACCTCTACATTTTCTGAGTAAGACATCTCAGGAACTCGAACAGATGATATCATTAGGTATTATTGAGACTAGTACATCTCCATTTTCTTCTCCTTTAGTCATTGTCCGGAAAAAGGACAACAACATACGTTTATGTGTTGACTATGGGAAACTTAATGCGCAGACAGTACCTGATAGCGAACCACATCCTATCCTTGACGATTTACTTCCTCGTCTATCCAATGCTACACTTTTTACTAAAATTGACTTAACCAAAGGTTATTGGCAGATTCCACTAACCGAAAGAGCCAAATACTACACAGCATTCTCAACTCCGCAAGGTCTTTACCAGTGGAACGTGATGCCTTTTGGGCTAATGAATGCTCCAGCTACCTTTATTCGCATGATGCGAAAAATTTTAGCAGGTAGATCAGATATAATTACCTACATTGACGACATATGTTTGTTTAGTTCATCATTTGAGGAACATTTTTTGGGTCTTAAATCAGTTTTGGAAATATTGCGGGATAACCATTTAACCGCCAAACCAACTAAAATTCAAATAGCGTGTAATGAGATAACATTCCTGGGACACATTATTGGATCAGGACGTATCCAAACAATTCCCAGTACGGTTTCTAAAATATTAAATTTATCTGTTCCTCAAACGAAGAAACAGGTTAGGAGTCTGTTAGGGTTGATCCAATACTATAGCAGATTTGTACCTAACCTATTATCCATCACGGCTGTCCTGTCATCGTTACTAAAGAAGAACATGCCAGTAAGGATAAATTGGACAGACGAATGTGACAAAACTTTTCGCACTATCTTAAAAATTTTTTCATGCCCACCTGTTTTAAGATTATCAGATGCCTCTAAAAAGTTTGTTCTACGTACAGATGCGAGTAATTACGGACTCGGGGCTTGTCTACTCCAATATCATGATGATGTCCTTCACCCTGTACTTTATATCTCACGCAAGCTGAAACCTCCGGAGACTAAATATTCGACTGTAGACCGAGAATTGCTCTCCATAATCTGGGCAATTACCAAACTAGAGAAATTCTTGCTGGGATCTCCATTTCTGATCCAGACTGATCAGAAATCTGTGGCAGCATTACGTCGTTCAAACCATAAAAGTCCAAAGCTTGCACGATTTGCTATTGCGTTGCAACCCTACGAGTTCGAGATACAGTCGATACCAGGAACTGAGAACGTCATAGCCGATACGTTGTCCAGACATCCTACGGATTCTGAATGAATATTACAATTTCAAGAAAATTTTCTGATTAGTCAAGCATTACATTTGCAATGAACGGTATTAATATCAAGTCAGAATATACAACAATTCAGTTGGACTTCCTACTTAAAAAAGGACATTTCGAAATAAACTATTGTGATCAAAATATCAAGTTTTACGGATCGGTTGAATATCTGGACTTCACTTCCACTTTGCGTATCACTCATTTCGATTGCAAACTGATAAAAAAGGAACAATCTCTGATGTAGACGTTCAAAATTTTAATAAAGGAACTATCGATGATTGGATAATCATATCATAATTCGATAATATGAACCTTGTGTCTTAATGAACTTTCATACAAGTCAATAGGAGGTAACAACGATTGGATCTTCATGTCCGATATTGTTAAATTTTCTAGTTAATAAATTAATATATAATAAAGTCAAAGTGTGATGAAATAAAAAAATAAAATATACTAAGAAAAGATGAAACAAAAGAATATCACACCAATTAAACCTTTTAATTAGTGTAATTATTAAGGTAATATATATTAGATTATGACATTTCATATATATAGTTAAAATGTATGAATTTTTTCTGTTCTTTTCTTCTGATTGTGTCAATTTAATTAGGTATCTATCCTTACACTTCATTTTCACACGCATTCTAATTTAATGTATACTTTAATATTTAGTTTTAATTGTCCGTACTTCTCAATTTTTATTTCTTTTACTCTCTTATACTATTTCTCATTTTCTTCTATTAGATATTAATTCGTTACATACGTACATATTATAATTAATTATTTTAATTTTAATTAGTTAGAATAATTTTAATAACACCTCACATTATTAGTTAGTCGATACATACATCAAATTAATTAGTTAATTAGTTAGTGACAGTGACATTTCCTTGTTTAATATAAGTTATATATATGACATGACGTTGATTTTATTATAAGATATTACTGACATGACCGCGACACTGTTCTAGATAGAACATCGTAGGCCATACGTCAGGTTTTGTTAAATTTTTGATAATTGATTAATATTGTTCAAAAAAA
Source organism: Oreohelix idahoensis (assembly GCA_024509875.1). Classification (NCBI taxonomy): domain Eukaryota; kingdom Metazoa; phylum Mollusca; class Gastropoda; order Stylommatophora; family Oreohelicidae; genus Oreohelix; species Oreohelix idahoensis. The sequence goes on from JAMPIV010004884.1 coordinate 100,382, forward strand.
ATCTATTTAATAGATTTTTTTTCCCCCCGTCTGACAGGAAATCTGTTACGGTGTTATTTTAAATGACGGCGTCTGCTGGGGTTTACCCGTGCGCAACGTTTAGGGGTCATTAACATTTATAGAATATGTCGATATTTTATGGTATAGTGAACGCGAAATATATGCTGAGATTATGACGCATTTCGCGTTGGGAAGGTCACGCTGGGTGACTTGGTTACAGGGCCCTTGTTACGCTATCCGTCAAGCAAGAAGGTCGTGTCTTGTATTTCTTCCAAGGAAAAAAGGCTGAGTATATAGCCTATATTATATATATGAATCAATGTAGAACTTGGGGTCAGTTCGGATATTAATCTAAGTATGAGATTAATTAAATTAAATTAATGATGGAAGGAGAATCGTCTTATGATTCAAATTGTAGCTGTCAAGAACTCATGCGCTCATTTCTGGCTGTTGAATACAACAGCGCACGTATATAGCCACGATGTTCATTTGACATATTGTTTTGACACGGACGGACATGAATACTATGCATGTAATTTCTAATGAACTATATATGAACGTGTACCAATGTGAACTGTCTTCATGCGTCAACTTGTAATAAATATTGGACTCGAATCGAAGGCTTACCCACATTCCTTTGATTACGTTTGATTGCTTCAACTTGCATTGTTGATGGTCCTTTGACCTGATGAACTCTTTCTTGTAAGAAGTTTATAGTAATAATGGATCAGTTCGTACGGAACCGGGGTTTGCTTGGACACAAGTTGTGTAATGATAAATAAGCAAGCATTCCAACTAAACTTATAATAATCGAACGAAGGACCCTCCAACACCAGTAACCCACCCACGCAAGAACAACAGAATTGATAAACTACTGGAGACAACAGAATTGATAAACTACTGGAGACAACAGAATTGATAAACTGTACTGGAGACAACAGAATTGATAAACTACTGGAGACAACAGAATTGATAAACTGTACTGGAGACAACAGAATTGATAAACTACTGGAGACAACAGAATTGATAAACTACTGGAGACAACAGAATTGATAAACTGTACTGGAGACAACAGAATTGATAAACTACTGGAGACAACAGAATTGATAAACTACTGGAGACAACAGAATTGATAAACTGTACTGGAGACAACAGAATTGATAAACTACTGGAGACAACAGAATTGATAAACTGTACTGGAGACAACAGAATTGATAAACTACTGGAGACAACAGAATTGATAAACTACTGGAGACAACAGAATTGATAAACTACTGGAGACAACAGAATTGATAAACTGTACTGGAGACAACAGAATTGATAAACTACTGGAGACAGCAGAATTGATAAACTACTGGAGACAACAGAATTGATAAACTACTGGAGACAACAGAATTGATAAACTGTACTGGAGACAACAGAATTGATAAACTACTGGAGACAACAGAATTGATAAACTACTGGAGACAACAGAATTGATAAACTACTGGAGACAACAGAATTGATAAACTGTACTGGAGACAACAGAATTGATAAACTAATGGAGACAACGGAATTGATAAACTACTGGAGACAACAGAATTGATAAACTACTGGAGACAACAGAATTGATAAACTACTGGAGACAACAGAATTGATAAACTGTACTGGAGACAACAGAATTGATAAACTACTGGAGACAACAGAATTGATAAACTACTGGAGACAACAGAATTGATAAACTACTGGAGACAACAGAATTGATAAACTACTGGAGACAACAGAATTGATAAACTGTACTGGAGACAACAGAATTGATAAACTGTACTGGAGACAACAGAATTGATAAACTGTACTGGAGACAACAGAATTGATAAACTACTGGAGACAACAGAATTGATAAACTGTACTGGAGACAACAGAATTGATAAAATACTGGAGACAACAGAATTGATAAACTGTACTGGAGACAACAGAATTGATAAACTACTGGAGACAACAGAATTGATAAACTTTACTGGAGACAACAGAATTGATAAACTGTACTGGAGACAACAGAATTGATAAATTGTACTGGAGACAACAGAATTGATAAACTACTGGAGACAACAGAATTGATAAACTGTACTGGAGACAACAGAATTGATAAACTACTGGAGACAACAGAATTGATAAACTGTACTGGAGACAACAGAATTGATAAACTGTACTGGAGACAACAGAATTGATAAACTGTACTGGAGACAACAGAATTGATAAACTGTACTGGAGACAACTGAATTGATAAACTGTACTGGAGACAACAGAATTGATAAACTGTACTGGAGACAACAGAATTGATAAACTGTACTGGAGACAACAGAATTGATAAACTGTACTGGAGACAACAGAATTGATAAACTACTGGAGACAACAGAATTGATAAACTGTACTGGAGACAACAGAATTGATAAACTACTGGAGACAACAGAATTGATAAACTACTGGAGACAACAGAATTGATAAACTGTACTGGAGACAACAGAATTGATAAACTACTGGAGACAACAGAATTGATAAACTGTACTGGAGACAACAGAATTGATAAACTGTACTGGAGACAACAGAATTGATAAACTACTGGAGACAACAGAATTGATAAACTACTGGAGACAACAGAATTGATAAACTACTGGAGACAACAGAATTGATAAACTGTACTGGAGACAACAGAATTGATAAACTACTGGAGACAACAGAATTGATAAACTGTACTGGAGACAACAGAATTGATAAACTACTGGAGACAACAGAATTGATAAACTACTGGAGACAACAGAATTGATAAACTGTACTGGAGACAACAGAATTGATAAACTACTGGAGACAACAGAATTGATAAACTGTACTGGAGACAACAGAATTGATAAAACTACTGGAGACAACAGAATTGATAAACTGTACTGGAGACAAAAGAATTGATAAACTGTACTGGAGACAACAGAATTGATAAACTACTGGAGACAACAGAATTGATAAACTGTACTGGAGACAACAGAATTGATAAACTACTGGAGACAACAGAATTGATAAACTACTGGAGACAACAGAATTGATAAACTGTACTGGAGACAACAGAATTGATAAACTACTGGAGACAACAGAATTGATAAACTGTACTGGAGACAACAGAATTGATAAACTACTGGAGACAACAGAATTGATAAACTGTACTGGAGACAACAGAATTGATAAACTGTACTGGAGACAACTGAATCGTGACTCCCAAGTGTCCTGCTGTTTTTTTTTCTGCCAGTGCTGAGCATTGAGCCTACTTTACATTGGTTGCAATTTTCATATATTCAAAATCACATTCTATGTTGAAAATACAAGTGAAAAATAAATTCTGTGAACCAACATTTTTGTTTTGTTTAATGGAAGTGGACTTTGAAATTATATGGGGACAAAAGTAAAAAAAAAACATGCATTCTGGCTGCCATCTTGAATGTTTTGGAATTGTGTCAATATATCCTGGAGCAAATGAAGTCTGACATTTAATGCAGTGCATCTTGTAATCTGGATTGTACTTATGAGTACTCGGAGGCTCATGAAACATAAATGCACACGTGAAAGACAACACAATTTTCCTGAAAATGTTAAGATTCAAACCAACTCACTGGCATAAAAAATTCCAGAGCTCTCCTTGTTCTGAGATTGATGACAGCAACACCGGGTGGTGGGTGATGAAGATTCACACCACCAACAAGGAGAAGTTTATCCTTGTGCATAAGGTGGGCAGTGTGAGAATACCTGTCAAAAGATGCATAAACATTAAATATTAATAAATGTTATAAAAGTATATAAACAATGCTTTAAGAAACTCAAAACAGCTCAGCACGTTTTAAATACTCTTTCAAACTGAAATATTATCCTTACATATTTAAATACTACCCTTACAAATTTTAATACTTTCCTTACATAATTTTAATACTATTCTTACATTTTTAAATACTATCCTCACAAATTGAAATACTATTCCTACAAATTGAAATACTTTTCCTACAAATTAAAATACTATTCTTACATATTTAAATACTATTCTTACATTTTTAAATACTATTCTTATATATTTAAATACTATTCTTACATATTTAAATACTATTCTTAATATTTAAAATATTTAAATACTATTCTTACATATTTAAATACTATTCTTATATATTTAAATACTAATCTTATAGATTTAAATACTATTCCTACATATTTAAATACTATCCTTACAAATTTAAATACTATCCTCACATATTTAAATACTAACTTAACACATTTTAATACTTTCCTCACATATTTAAATACTAACTTTACAAATCTAAATACTATCCTTACATATTTAAATACTATTCTTACATATTTAAATACTATCCTAACAAATTTAAAATACTATCCTCACATATTTAAATACTTTCCTCACATATTTAAATACTTTCCTCACATATTTAAATACTAACTTTACAAATTTAAATACTATTCTTACATTTTTAAATACTATTCTTACATATTTAAATACTATCCTCACATATTTAAATACTATTCTTACCAATCTAAATACTTTCCTCACATATTTAAATACTATCCTTACATATTTAAATACTATTCTTACATATTTAAATACTATCCTAACAAATTTAAATACTATCCTCACATATTTAAATACTATTCTTACAAATTTAAATACTTTCCTCACATATTTAAATACTAGCTTTACAAATTTAAATACTATCCTTACATATTTAAATACTATTCTTACTTATTTAAATACTATCCTAACAAATGTAAATACTATCCTCACATATTTAAATACTATTCTTACAAATTTAATTACTTTCCTCACACATTTAAATACTAACTTAACAAATTTAAATACTATCCTCACATATTTTAATACTATTCTTACATATTTTAATACTAACTTAAAGGGAACAAATTTAAATACCATCCCAACAAATTTAAATACCATCCGTTCAAATTTAAATAACATCCGTTCAAATTTAAATACTCTTCTTACAAATTTAAACACCATACCTACAAATTTAAATACTATCCATACAAATTTAAATCCTCTTCTTACAAATTTAAACACCATCCCTACAAATTTAAATACCATACCTACAAATTTAAATACTATCCTTAGAAATGTAAATACCAGCTCTACAAATATGAATACTATCATTACAAATTTTAATACTACCCTTAAAAATGCAAATAAACTACTGTATAAAATGAAATATTATCCTTTAGAAATTAAAATAATATCCTTAAAACTTTAGATACTGCCAACTGAAAATCTACACAGTGAGGTTTCTTAATCTGCTGACTTCAAACATGAAGTCATGATTACAATGAAACCCATGTCTAACTTTCAAGAACAACACACATTTGATACACTTAACTCTTAATATCCGGCTGGCCTTTTAGAAAGGCCGACGCCATTTTACGGCCAGCCTTTCTAAAAGGCCGGGACGGTTTCCGTGTTAATAACGAGAGTTTTAACATTATTTACATACTTTTCTTCCCATAAAAGAGTTCTAATGCCATTTCCGGTAAACCTCATGTTTGAAAATACTGGTATACTCAAATTTGTGTGAAATATTGATCGATTTTGATTAAATTTAATAGGGCTCATTGGGGGGTAGGGCTGGAGTGTGTAAGGGATAGTACCTCACGGTGAGAGGCAGTCACTTCCTCTTTTTGAGGATGGCCTGGATCCTATTTGGTTCCCCCACTCCAGTTCAGCTCATGTATGGCTCCTCGAGTCTGCTTGTGTACGGCAGCGCCACCCCCCGGGCAACGGCTTTGACTGGCCGGCCAAACTACATGAGTAAATTGAAAAAGGGAGGTCCCCCTTAAACAGTACACACAACTGCTGGCCGAACGGGCGGATGATCAATAATATTTTGACAATGGCTTCTAGGGCAGGAGTTGGAAAGGCCTGGTATCGGGCTGAGGGCGCACCATGGACTGTAATGGTAAGCGGCCAGAACCATCCAGAAAGCAATGGCAAACTACTGGATGTACAATGCCAAGAAATCCATAATGGCTAATCTGAATACTACACAAAGATCTGGTGGTGAGGCCCCCAGGCCAGGCAGATCATATTTAACTGGGGAAGAGATCGTTGGCAGCGTCAGTACAGGTAATCGTGATGACGGCCAAAAGCCTGACTGTGTTACCACGGAAAACCATGTCATCGGTCTTAGAAAAATAATCAAAATAGGAACATGGAACGTCAGAAGCTTATACCAAGGAAAACAGTACATAGTGAAGAACGAGATGGAAAGACTAAACATCGATATCCTGGGCATCTCAGAGCACAGATGGTCGGGCCAGGGACACTTTTCGATTCCATCAGGAGGAACATTCATATACTCAGGCAAAGAGAGAGGAGGTCAGAGCGGCGTAGGCTTCTACCTGTCTAAAAGGACAGCTGCCTCACTATTAGGATATAATCCCATAAATGACCGCATTATCACAATCAGACTGAAAGGAAAAAGAAAGAACATCACAATTATACAAACATATGCGCCAACAGCAGCTGCTGAAGAACAGGAAATTGAAGATTTTTACAATGAACTGCAAAATGCATTAGAGAAAGCAAATAAGCAAGATATTAGGATAATAATGGGAGATTTTAATGCCAAAGTTGGAAACGAAAGATTAGAACATGAAAAAAGAGTGAAAGGAAGTTATGGATTGGGCCAGAGAAATGAGAGAGGAGAACGCTTGACAACATTCTGCCTAGAAAACAACCTAGTCATCACGAATACTCTTTTTATGCAACACCCTAGAAGACTATATACATGGACGTCACCGGACGGAAAAAGCAAGAACCAAATAGATTATATCTTAATACAACAAAGGTGGCGATCTTGTATCTCATCCATCAAGACGTTCCCAGGAGCAGACTGTGACTCCGACCATGAACTTCTTGCTGCAAACTTCAAGATCAAATTGAAAAAAGTCGTTACAAGCGACAAAGTAATACGTTATGACACAAGCGCCATACCAGAAGAGTACAGTGTCGATATTCAGAACAAATTTGACATTCTTATGGCAGTACAGGAGGAAATGACACCAGATGAACTTGCTAATAACATCAGAGATGTATATATTACAAATGCACAGAGGTTAATTCCTAAAAGAAGCATAAAGAGACGAGAATACATCTCAGACGAAACACTGAAGTTGGTGGTAGAGAGAAGAAAAATGAAGTCCAAAAAAGATACAGAAAATCAGGAGTTGTACAAGGAATACACAAAGCAGATTAAAAAACGAGTCAGACAAGACAAACAACAATACATAAACGACACCTGCAGGAAAATAGAGGAAATGCGCGAACAGGGATTGAGTAAGAATATGTTTTCTGAAGTAAGAACATTGAAAAACAGCAACTTTAAATCATCACCTCGAGCAATAAACGACAAGAAAGGCGACACTCTAACAGAACGTAAAGATATTCTGAACAGATGGAAGGAGTACTGTCAAGAAATGTATACGGAAATAAACAAAGCGGCAGATAACAACGTCATGAATGAAGCGGAACGTGAACCAGAACCTACCATAGAGGAAGTCCGGAATGCAATCAAACACTTAAAAAGTGGAAAATCTCCTGGTTGTGATGAAATAACAGCTGAAATGATACAGGCAGGAAGAGAAGGCAGCGCTCGTATATACCATGCATTATGCTGCAAGATCTGGCAAAGCGGAATTTGGCCCAAGGAATGGAAAAGATCAATTTACATACCCTTGCCAAAAAAGGGCAACCTGAAACTGTGCACAAACTACAGCTCTTATAAGCCATGCCAGCAAAATACTTTTACAAATCATAATGAAAAGGATGCAACAAAAGCTAGAAACAGAAATAAATGAAGTACAGGCGGGTTTTCGACCAGGTAGAGGCACTAGGGATCATATATTCAACATGAGGATCATCATAGAAAAGTGTAGAGAATTCAACGTTGACCTACAAACTTGTTTCATTGATTACACAAAAGCTTTCGATTGTGTACAACATCAGCAGTTATGGGCTATTATGAAAAATATGGGATTTCCAAACCACCTTATACAACTCATCGCACTGCTGTACCAAGAACAACAGGCAGCCGTAAGAATAGAGGGGGAAACATCAGAATGGTTTGAAGTACAGAAAGGAGTAAGACAAGGCTGTACCCTTTCCCCTTACCTGTTTAACATTTATGCCGAGAATATCATGAGAAACGTAAGAGATGACCAAGAACACACAGAGTTTGACTCATTTTAACATCGGCGGGTACCAGATCCCGGAAATCAGATATGCTGACGACACAGTCCTCCTATCGACCAACCCAGAAGGACTTGAACAATTACTTCTGTCCACCAAAAAACACAGCGAGGCCCAGAATCTATACCTAAACACCAAGAAGACCAAAGTATTGACAACAGACAAAGTAAAGACCAAACCAGAAATTGAAATTGATAACGAAGAACTGGAAAGTGTCAATGAATTCGAATACTTAGGATCAATCATTAACAGCTCTGGCGACTGTGCAGTAGAAATTAAAAGAAGACTTGCAATTGCTTCACATAAGCTAATACAGATGAAAAACCTATGGCAAGGCACAAGCAAAGAAACAAAGTTACAACTGATCAGAGCATGTATATTCCCAGTAGCAACATACGGCTGCGAGACTTGGACACTCAATAAAACAGTTGCAAAAAAGATTACATCATTCGAAATGAAATGCTACAGAAGGATGTTGAGAATACCCTGGACAGAAAAAAAGACCAACAGAGAAGTACTGCACTCACTAAATGTACAGGAACATTGGCTCCTAAATACCATCGCAATAAGGAAGCTGAAATTTTTCGGTCATATAAAAAGACATAATAGTCTGGAAAAAACAGTGATGGAAGGCATGGTCCCTGGAAAAAGGGGAAGGGGTCGACCTAGACGACGGTGGACCCAGGACATCACAGAGAGTCTGAACTTGTCTTTGGCTGATGCAGGTTGACTTGCCCAGAATCGTGATGCGTTCAGAGCAGCTGTAATGGAGACAACGTTCTGGAAAGAATACGTCACATGATGAATGAGGGCTCATTAGTCAAAAAAATTATTTTTTGTCTGTCTGAGAATGGCTTCGTGTTCAAATGGTCGTTTGAAAAGATTATCAGCTGAACATGCATCATAGCTTATTAAATCATGGATTGATAATGACAGCGATGAGTACTCGAGCACGGATAGTTCAGATGACGCTGAATTTAGCCATACATTAGCAGATTCTGAGGACAAGGGGGCGTGTCCCTTGGATGGACCTAGTTATAGAACTGGTAGGGGATTGCTAAAAGGGAAAGGTAAATGCCATAAAAATGAAAGAGAAGATAGATCTAGATCACAGCTGAGATCGGTAATCACTGAACCTGGTAATGCTGAGCTTCAAAACAACAATATTATTGAACAGGAGGTTGAATGGAATGAAGTTGATAAGGGTTCAACTCAGAATGCATTTCGTTTTGCTCCACCTCAGGGCAGGACTCCTGGTGTGAATCCAGATATTGTCCCCGAAGACTCACCAGCACTTTTTTGCCTCAAAGCCCTTTTTACAGAGGAAATATTGGAAGAACTTGTTGTGTCTGTCAATGATTATGCTGATCACCTCTGTCAGTCTGTTATCATAGCCAGGGGCATTGTGAAAAAAACCAAAAGTGAGTGATTACTGGTCTCAGGAGCCTTACATACAGACTCCTTGGTTCAGGCAGATATTTACAAGGGACAGGTTTCAAGCATTGTATCACACAATGTTTCATGTAAGTGATGTTGACGCGCAGGGAAAAGCAAAAATTGAGCAGTTTCTGCAGAAACTCCTAACACGATTTCAGGAGGCATTTTATCCCTACAAAGAGCTGTCTTTAGATGAAATGGTGATAGGGTGGAAAGGCAGGTGGGCACATAAAATGTTCAATGCCTCAAAGCCTAAGAAATATCATGTCAAGACCTTCGGCCTTTGTGACAGTAGTACTGGTTACGTTGTCAATTTGTTGATTTACTTCGGTGCCAATACATCATACAGTCCTGAGCCAGATGTAAAGAGCCAACAAGCCATCAAAGTCTTTGATACACTGCTAAAACCTTGTGGCAAAGGCCATCATATTTATGCAGATCTTTACTACACAAGTTTTGCATTGCTGCAATATCTTACCGACAACAATCAGTATTTTACTGGAACTTCTTCTTCTTTTTCTTTGATCCTTAGCCGCCGACCGTCAAAGCAGTCAGTGGCCATTACGCCTGGTGGCGTCTTGTAGGGCAACAACAAATTGATTCCACTTTGCTCAGTCGGCGGCCATCCTTCATACAGTGCCCCAACTCTGGTTCATTCTTTGCATCTCAGCCTCCACAGTCCTCCGCCAAGTTGTTTTTGGTCGGCCTCTCTTTCGTTTTCCTTCAGGGATCCATAGCATAGCTGTTCTTGTGATGGCATCGGGGTCTCTTCTGAGGACATGGCCAACCCAGCTCCAGCGTTTGCCAGCTATGATGGAACAGTAAATATAAATCGTAAAAATGTTCCAAAGGCACTGAAGACTACACAACTGATGCATCTACAGATGAAATGGTTTCTCGATCTAGAAAGTAAATTTCTTTGTGTAATGTTAAGAGATAAAAAGGCAAAAAAGTCATGCATTCTAGTGTCATGTTCTGCAACTGTGGAAACCAAAGAAATCACAAATCGTTTCGGCGAAAGAAAGCACAAACCCGCTATGATTGATGACTACAACCAACGAATGAATGGATGTGACAAGGTTGACCAGTGTGTAACAACCTATGGAACATTCAAGAGAAGAACCAGAAAGTGGTGGAAGAAAATTTTCTTTTGGATCTTTGAAGTTTCCCAGTTGAATGCTTTTGTGTTGTTTGCACTCAGCAGATCAAATAATTCAAAGAAGCAGACCCTACTACAGTTCAAGAATGAGTTAATTACAGAGCTTAGTCTTGTTGCTTCTATTATCTAGAATATCCCACACAGAGTACCCCATGCAAATCAACACAACAGTCCGTTGAACCGTCTGTGTGGAACCAGACACATTGTAAATAAAAATAAAAATTTCTGTGCAGGTGCATCATTTGTAGCACCCCTCAAGTTAGAAGTGAGAACATTTTTTTATTGTGATGGGTGCACAGATCATCCACACCTTCACCCAAATGACTGCTTTGCCAAATACCATGAGGCAAAGTAGTTTAATTTTAAGAATGAAGGGAAAATTTACATTGTATATAGTATACTTTCAGATTTTGAGTGCGTCTTCAAAATGTGCCAACAAATTTTCAATTGTAATAAAAATAGTATTTATGAAAAGAAGCAGCTGATACTTTTCTACATTATGTGAATGTACTTTCAAATGGAAGTAGTTTTAGGAGTTTCTGGCTTCAAATTGGATTATTTTTGTGGGTAAGTACAACTCTTTTTCAAATGTTTAAAAATTTGTAAACTTTCCTGCACACTGTACTGTATAGGCTGCATGTCAAAAGGGTTTCATTTCTCCACATTTTAAGATATAACATTTTATGTTATCATTATAAATAAATTATTTAATGCAAATTCAGCAATGGTAGTCTTAATTCTAAATGTGGTCTTAAATATTTTTGCGCTTTGTCTAAATATACCAAAAAATCTTAAATTCTTATAAAAACTTTATTTGTGCTCAAAAACAAATGCAACTTTCCTACATTATGTGAAAATGGCTGTAGTTTAAAATAAAAGTAGTTTTAGGGGTTGAAGTTTACCAGAATTAATTACACATAGTGATAAGTACAAATTGTTTTTAATTTTTTTACATTAAAAAGTTTTTTTCATTCATTACTCTATATGTTGCATGCATGTTTAAAATCACTGAATAATTCAGTTAGGTGCATGTCAAAGGAGATTCATTTCTCTACATTTTGATATATAACACTTTATGTTATCTTTATAAATAAAGTATTTAATGCAAAATCAGTAATGGTAGTCATGTCTGTAAATATAGGCTTAAAATATTTTTGGGCTTGTCTAAATATTCCAAAAAATTTCAATAAAAAAAAATGTGTGCTCAGAAACAACTGCAACTTTCCTACATTATGTGAAAATGGATGTAGTTTAAAATAAAAGTAGTTTTAGGCGTTGAAGTTTACCAGAATTAATTACACATATTGATTAGTACAGTCTGATTTTAAATTTTCCTGCACTCATTACTGTATTTGGTGAATGCATGTTTAAAGCCACTGAACAATTTAGTTAAGTGCGTGATATAGGGGTTTCATTTCTCTACATTTTGATATATAAAACACTTTATGTTATCTTTATAGGTAAAGTATTTAATGCAAAATCAGTAATGGTAGTCATGTCTGTAAATATAGGCTTAAAATATTTTTGGGCTTTGTCTAAATATACCAGCCACACCCTCCTCGAGGTAGTCCTGGTAACTGAGGGTGCGAATCCTCAGGCTAAACACAACGGATCTAGAGGAGAAAACCTCGATAATAAAACCGGTGCACTACACCGTACACGCCCTCTGTGGGTGGGAAGGAGCCAGATGGATACTGAACAAGTCTTGGGAGTGGGAACGAGTGTGGACTTCTCCCTGAAGATCGGAACCCATCGTACAGGCACAGAGACTCAGGACGTGACGATCCTATTGCCTTCAACTCTTGGTCACATGCCTAGAGCCTCAGAGAACTCGGCGTAACCAGCAGGCAATCTGGTGGCGGGGAAAGAGCACTGTGAGCCCTACCTTGGCTACGTATCACAAGGAGATGCAGAAACACCCCCTTTATCTCCCCCAGAGCTGGCACAGTACACTTCTGGCTTCTACCCGGGGCGGTAGGAAATCCACAGGCACCCCAGCATCACAATGCCATGAAGATGACAAAGTTGGAATTTACTAACTCAAACCTGGCAGAGCAAGTCCTCCATCAGATGCGGCCGATGCTGGGCCCACTGGCGCGTGGACACGTCCCGATCCCCATCGAGACTTGCCCGGGGAGCACACCCCGGCTCAAAAAAGCAGAGAAGGCCACTCTCCAAACCTCCGATGTCTTGCGGGCAGTGTTAGGATGTGCAAGAACATAGACAGGAAGACTCCACAACTTCCCCACTGAAGACACGCCCACGGCGACCGTTGCCTCAATTGGCTGTGTGTGGTGTACCCGGAAACGGGGCCTCCCAGTACTGAGGCACAGTTAAGTCCCCGATGTCACTTATCGATGCAGAGTTGAGAGAGATGGCTGAGCATCACAATCCCCCCTGTGTTGCAGCATGATGAGAACCAAGCATTGCACACTGAGCTTGGGGGGATCACTTGGGCACCAGACTTAATACTGGCTCTTGACTGGATGGCCGCATGCAAAAGATTTCTACAATGGAGGGTTGGCAGGTGGTGGGTATCTGGAAGTGGCTCTGTGCAGGACGTGAGGATTCCTTGGGAGAGCCCAGAACCAGAGCACATCATTGTGCAAGCTCTGCATAGTTGGAGAGCCCCCTGGATGACGGGGAATGCACAGTGTGCTACCCCACCTATCCCCAACTGCTAACTTAGAACCAGAAGTGGGGTCCTCTGTATGCGTGCCAGGCCAGGATAAAATGCCTGGGAAAGAGACTGGAGCTCAGAACTCCCTAACTCAAAGTTGCAGGATGGCAGAAAAGCCATGGGAAAGACAGGGCTATTTTGAAGATAACGCAACCATATTTTCACCATACGAGCTCGGACGCCGCCTCGGTAAACAAGGTCCGCGCAGAGCAGTGACACCCCCAGGCTGCTTGCGAATAGTCTACTACTGGGAACATAAACAGATTAGGGATGAGCCCACTCTCCCGTTGAACAGGTGCTAAAGTCATAGATACTGGGCCAGAAGGCGCACCGGAAACCACAGTATCACGCAACTCACTTTTTTTTTTTCTATGGAGAGTACACCGTCAAATAAATCTCGTACTGGTGCTCGCCCTGTGGAGCTCCACCAGGCAGGTGCAGTGCCGGGCTCTGAGCCTCGACAGAGCCCACCCTCAGCTACTGGAGGACCCTCTAGACCGTTTTGTGGAGTCAGCAGACGGCGGAGGAGAACTACTGACCAAAACAAAACAGAAAAAGAGAAACCCAGAGTGCCACTTGTCATGATGCACTGGAATGCAGAGGGAGTGAACAGCAAGCAGGCTGGATACAGCAAAAAAAGACAGAGCTGGAAAACATCTTGTATGAGAAGCAAGTCAGTGTTTGCTGTATCCAAGAGACTCACTTGAAAGCAGATCAAACCTTTAAAATAAGGGGATATCAATGCTTCAGATCCGACAGAAAAGATAGACGAAAAGGAGGAGGAGTACTTACTCTTGTAAGGAATAACATTCCTGCACACGAAAGGAAAACCTTCATGGATGGAGCAGAATATCAGCTGTTGCAGATAAAGGTAGACAAGATGGAAATAGAACTCCTGAACTATTACTGTCCGAACAACAAACCCCTGAGTCTCAGCTCTATACAGGTACCAGCCACCAACTTTATAGCAGTTGGAGACTTTAATAGCCACTCCAGAGCTGGGGCTATAACCATCTGGATCACAGAGGTGAAGAGGTTGAAACTTGGCAAGATGATCACTCCCTAATCCTAGTCAATAATGCCACAGATACTCCTACCTTCTACTCCAGAGGATGGCACACAACTTCAACACCAGATCTTGCCTTCTCCACACCAGATATAGCTGGATCTATTAGTAGAGAAGTAGGAGACCAACTAGGGGGAAGCGACCATCGCCCAATCTTTCTTACTGTCCAGAGTGCAACTCTCAGTACAGGCCCAGCCATTACAAGATGGAACTACAAAAAAGCCAACTGGGGTTTATTCAGGCATCAGGTGAACACTGGTCTACCCTCAAAGTACAGAACAGAGACATTAATGAAGTGGTAAAAGACTTCAACAGATGCATACTACAAGCTGCAAAAGAAACCATTCCCAAAGGATGCCGGCGTAACTACATACCATACTGGACCAGCACACTCCAAGAACGTCAGGAAGCTATGGACAGGGCTAGAAAGGACGCAGAGTCTCAGCCTTCACTTGAAACTCACAACAAATGGAAAAAGGCTGTAGCAGAGTTTCAGAGAACAAAGCTAGAAGAAAAACGGAAAAGCTGGAGAACTAAAACGGCATCGCTGAACCTTGAGAAAGACGGCAGAAAACTTTGGAGATTAGTCAAGTCTCTAAATGAAGAGCGTTCCTCACCTAGGCAGACTATCACATTGGATGAAGGTGGCAAACTTTTCAGAGGAAAACAAGCTGCAGACTTGTTTGCTAGAAGATACAGTTCAGAAAGCAACTTACCCATTAACATAGATCATCAGAGAGAGATAAGAAAAGAAATACTGGCAACCATGGGACAGACAGATACTCCTGCCCCAATGAGGGAACCCATCACACTAGGAGAACTACAGAAGGCTATTTCCAAGCTTAAGTTTTCAAAAGTCACCCGGCCCAGACAAAATCAGCAACGAAATGCTAGTAAATCTGAGCTCAGCAGCAAAGACAAAACTGCTTGAGATATTCAACCACAGCTGGTTGAAAGGAACGGTACCCCAAGTATGGAGAGAAGCCATCACAATACCCATACTAAAGAAAGGGAAATGTAAGACCGAGGCTGCAAGTTACCGGCCAATCAGTCTCACAAGCTGTGTTGGGAAGACTATGGAGCGAATAGTCAACCACAGATTGAAATGGTATTTAGAGTCTGAGCAGATCCTGGTGCCGGAACAAGCTGGATTTAGAGAATGCTACAGTATAGAAGACCAAGTTACTTACTTGTCTCAAGCAATAGAAGATGCCTTCCAGGAGAAGAAAAAGGTCCTAACGATCTGGGTCGACTTCAAGCAGGCCTTTGACAAGGTGTGGAAAGATGGCCTCATTGCAAAACTTAGGAGAAGTGGAATCCAAGGCAACATGATGAAATGGATCCAGTCATACTTGCATAACAGGAGAACTAGAGTCACTCTTGACGGTCTGCAGAGCAGAAAAGTGTTGCTCCATCAGGGGGTACCTCAAGGAGGAGTAATTTCCCCAACACTCTTCCTTGTTTACATCAATGACCTGGTGAAAGATCTCCCTGCAGGAGTTAAAGCTGCCTTATATGCAGATGACCTAGTACTCTGGTGCGCTGATGAAAATGTCACCACAGCAAATTATAGAATGCAGCGGGCAGCAGACATGCTAGTGTCATGGGCAGAGAAATGGCTTATCACAATAAACACAGACAAAACCTCCACAACACTGTTCTCCCTCGCCCCCAAGGACAAATCAGCTAACATACACCTAGGGACAAACCGTGATCAAGGAAGAAAGCTACCCCACCTATCTTGGGGTGACATTTGACCAAAGGCTTACATGGAATAAGCATATTGAAAATGCAGAAGGAAAGGCCCGAAGACGACTAGGCATACTCAGAAAATTAGCAGGTACCAACTGGGGAGCAAATGAACGAACTCTAAAGAAGATTTATAATGGGAGTAATAAGACCACACTTAGAGTTTAGCTCAGCAGCATGGTCATCAGCTGCTAACTCACATCTGCAGTCTTTGGACAAGGTGCAAAATCAAGCTCTCAGGCTCATTACAGGAGCCATGAAAACTACACCAATAACAGAGATGCAGAAGGTTGCTGGATTACAGACATTGTCCCATAGAAGAGACACAAAAACCATGATCCAGATGGAAAAGTACAACAGTATGCCAATGCACCCAATGAAGGCAAGACTAGATGATCTGGCATTGGGACGTCTAAAGCGTAGCAGCTTTGTGCATCGGGGGGAAAAGACTTATAAGACAGCATCAAGAAGACCTATCCATGAAGACAACACCACTGAAGCCCACCCTATACCCTGTACCATGGGAGCAGGCCAGCAGTGCCCTCCAAATTAATACATCAGTCAGTGGTCTCACAAGTGGATGTGAGTATAATGATCTGCAAAAACGAACTGCTACATTGAGTATGATCCAAGAAAGCTATCCCGATCAATCATGGATACATGCCTATACAGATGGATCAGCAACTAATGCTGTTAGGAATGGAGGTGCCGGTATCTTTATCTCATATCCTGACAACCACTATGAGACTAGGCACATTCCCACTGGTAAATTCTGTTCCAACTATACAGCTGAGGTTCAAGCTCTAGAGCAAGCTGCAAATATGATTTATAACACCAACTCTGACTGCCACCAGGTAGTCATCCTCACAGATGCACTGTCTGTCCTGCAAGCTCTCAAGGGTGGTAAACTCCCGCATCTGAGAAATGAACTAAACAAGGTAGCTGCCAAAAAGAGAACCATACTTCAGTGGGTACCATCTCATTGTGGTGTACCCGGAAATGAAAAGGCAGATAAACTTGCAAAAAAGGGAGGAGAATGTGAACAAGAAGATAATGAAGTCACATACTTTGAGAAAAAGAGAGCTATCCAGACTATCAGAAGAGAACAGAACCAACCCAAAGACGACTATCACACTCTCGACCGGCAGGGACAGATAACTATTTTTCGACTCAGGACAGGGCATAACAAACTGAATAAACACATGCACAAGCTACGATTGTCTGCTTCACCACTGTGCACATGTGGATTAAACGAACAAACTGCTGAGCATGTTCTACAGGACTGTCCTCTGTATGACCAGTTAAGAAAGATATACTGGCCCAATGACTCAACACTAAACTCAAAGCTATATGGAGTTAAAGAGGAACTTCAAACAACAGTCGAATTCATCATGAGAACTCGTCTGACGGTGTAATCATCAAAGATGCGATCGCAAGAAGAAGAAGAAGAAGTCTAAATATACCAAAAAATTTCAAACTGTTATAAAAACTTTGTACTCAGAAACAACTGCAACTTTTTTACATTGTGTGAAAATGGATGTAGTTTAAAATAAAAGTAGTTTTAGGGGTTGAAGTTTACCAGAATTAATTACACATATTGATAAGTACAATTTGATTTTCAATTTTTTCTGCACTCATTACTGTACAAGGGGATTGACATAAGTCTTGGGCCTGACCATGAAGGACATGTCACAGAGAGCTGAAATTTTGTATAGTGTTTATTCCTTTTCAACATAGCCACCGTCTGAATTGACACACTTCTGCCATCTCTGCTTGACCTTGAAAAGACCTTGGGAGTAGAACACCCTATTTTTCAAACTAAACCAGTCATCACATGCCAGTATAACTTCTTCATCGCTGTCAAAATGATTTCCTTTTAGCTGTTTTTTAAGATTTGGGAATAGAAAAAAGTCTGATGGAGCCAAATCTGGAGAATACGATGGGTGTGGAAGAATTTCAATATTCAAATCATTGGCTGCTAGCTGCACAAGCCGTGCTTTGTGAGAGGGCGCGTTGTCTTGAAGCAAAGGAAGATTTTGAGTGCGCGTTATCACTCGTTTCCTGGTCACAACATTTCTTAGTTTGGTGAGAAGATCTGCATAGTACTGTCCATTAACTGTGTAGCCACAAGGCAGATAATCTTTCAAAAGGACACCTTTGCCGTCCCAAAAAACAGTCAGCATCACTTTTCCTGCAGATTTCTGCTCTCTCGGCTTGACAGGTGTTGGGGAGCCCGGGGTTTTCCATTGCATGCTGGCAATTTTGATTCGTGGTCATAATGGTGTACCCAAGTCTCATCTACTGTCACCATGGTCTCCAAAAATTTTTTTGACTGACACTTTTTGAGCAACTGTTGACAGCAATTTACGCTCGTTTGTTTCTGTTCACGTGTCAACAGTCGCGGAACCCAGCGTGCACACACTTTTCTCATGTTCAGTCTGTTGTATAAAATTCTATAAACTGTTCTTTCATTTAGTTTTACTCTACTAGCTATCTCCACAATTGTCATTTTTCGATCCTGGTCAATGATTTTCTTCACTCTTGTTGCATTTTCATCGTTGCACTCTGAGGCTGGTCTACCAGATCGTGGCAGATCAGCAACATTTGAGCGGCCGCACTTAAACTGTTGACACCAGTTTTTTACCGAAGTATATGAAGGACAAGAATCACGAAATACTGGTTCCATCTCCCTGTGTATTTCTGTAGGTGTTTTCCCCTGAAACATCAGAAATTTTATCACAGCTCTGGCCTCCTTCTTTTCCATTGTTTTGTCAAATCTTTGGAGCAGCAGATCCGGTCAATAGGGTACATTGCGCCGTGCACCGTAGCGGGAAAACCCATTGAAGAAACAAACGCGTACTTCACACATTCAGTGCAAATATGATGAACTTTAAATGTGCCAAGTTTCATCTTCCTCCTATGACTCCTTCATGGTCAGGCCCAAGACTTATGTCAATCCCCTTGTATATGGTGAATGCATGTTTAAAGCCACTGAACAATTTAGTTAAGTGCATGATATAGAGGTTTCATTTCTTCACATTTTGATATATAACACTTTATGTTATCATTATAAATAAATTATTTAATGCAAAATCTGTAAAGGTAGTCATGTCTAAAAATGTACTCTGAAATTAGCTCATAAAAATGTGGTTTTTGAGCTCGTATACTAAAAGTTAATTTACCTGTTTTTCCTGCTGAAATGGCCTGACATTCTGCAGCCAACATATTTCTATTTGAAAAAAAAAGCAAAACACACACATGCCATTTTAATGTGCATGTTCTGACAAAATTCTGACCTTGCATACAAGTTGCCTGTAATGGGCAGCTTCTTCCATGCTCTTGTCGTTAAGTTAAGCAGAAACACATCCCCTGATGGCACGCTGGCTGAATCTAGCCCTCCAGTCAAGACAACCTGGCCATTCCAGTGGCTGACGCAGTGTGAGTGGAGGAGGCCTGGAGTGTCACCTGAGCATGACAGCTGACATGACACACACAAAAAAGTACTATGAATAATAAACAAACCAGACTTAACATAATGTTTTGTTTGGCCAACTGTCATGTTCATTCATTACCTTCCAACTCCCTATGGAACATAGGTCTTCAGTAAGTTGACATCAAACCTCCCTACACCTGTGACATCAAACCTCCCTACACCTGTGACATCAAACCTCCCTACACCTGTGACATCAAACCTCCCTACACCTGTGACATCAAACCTCCCTACACCTGTGACATCAAACCTCCCTACACCTGTGACATCAAACCTCCCTACACCTGTGACATCAAACCTCCCTACACCTGTGACATCAAACCTGCCTACACCTGTGACATCCACTCAAATTCTTTACCTGTCTTCTTTGTCCATGTCTGTCTCCAACTCCTTTTTCCATGTTTTTGTCAGTCTATTTCTTACCCTGGGGATTCCAGAACAAGGACTGCCTTGTATTGCAATCAACAGCTTTTCTCAAGGTGTGTGCTATTCATCACCATCATTTACTCACCAGTTGCTACCACTATTTTTAAAGCAGTCAATATACAATATTACTCTTTCTTAATCATCTCTTCTCTTCTAACTAATCATAGTCAGCTAAAGTTAACACACGTTTTTCATTCTGACTCTTCAGTGCCTCATTCATTCATCACATTTCAATTCACAGTCAAGCTCAGTTCTTCAACACATTTACGCCAAATCCTATCTACCTGAGCCATCCACTCAGAGTTTGTCCACAACTTCTCTCTCAAATGTTAATCTCTTTCATGTTTATCTACAATTCCCTTCTCTGTGTGTTTATTTTTGTTAAGGTCTCTTTCTATTTCTCATACCCTGAGAATTCAAGAACAAGGACTGTCTTGTAATGCTATCAATTGGTTTCCTTCCTTAATAAGTGTCCTAAGAATCTGACCTCTTGTTCCACTAGTATTTGTCTGGCTCTTCCCATCATGATCTTATCATACCCATTGAAATCCTTCACTTCTGCTGCACAAGTTGCCCTGTGTCGTTCTGGGGGATTCTGATAAGACATAAGAGCATGTGAATGAATGCTTGGTGCAGGTTACTGAAGCTTCAGTAGTGGCTCCATGTGGTGTGACAATGATGATGATTCTTCTACGCATGCACCAATTTATGAACATCTGTAATATTTTGGTGTACTCCATGTTTACAAGTGTGTAAAACGGGGACAACTCCATCAGAGTGGAACAAAGGAATAATTGTCAAATTGCCCAAGAAGGGAGATCTTGCAGACTGCAATAATTGGAGAGGAATCACTCTTCTCTCAGTTCCCAGCAAAATACTAGGCAGGATAATTATACAGAGAATTTCAAAAGCAGTAGACCACAAACTGAGGAAGGAACAAGCAGGATTTAGAAAGAACAGAAGATGTGTAGATCATATATTCACTCTCAGGAACATTATAGAGCAGTGCTCAGAATGGCAAAGACAGCTGTACATTAACTTTGTTGATTTTGAAAAGGCTTTTTACAGCATACATATGGACAGTTTATGGAAAATACTGAGGGCTTATGGAATTCCAAGCTGCATAGTGTCAATCATAAAAAGCCTCTATGCCAACTTTATGTGTAGTGTTGGGCAGAGCAACCTAACCTTTGAGGTGAAGACAGGAGTACGACAGGGATGCCCCTTATCAACCACTCTATTTTTAACAATCATAGACTGGGTGATGCGCCAGACAACAGAAGGCAGTCCAAGAGGAATAAGATGGACTACATTTTCTACATTGGAAGATCTGGAATATGCAGATGACATTGCACTACTAGCACATTCACATCAACACATCCAGGAAAAAATGGATAGACTTAATAAGGTTAGCCAGCAGGTGGGCTTGAACATCAATTTAAAGAAGTCAGAGGTCATGACGCTCAATGTGAGCAACCCTGAGCCCATATCAGTAAGGAATCAGCAACTGGTACAGACAGACACCTTCACATACCTAGGATGCATAGTAACACCAGACGGCGGGGCAGACAAAGACATCAACATCAGAATGAATAAGGCAAGAACAGCCTTTTTTAGCCTAAACAACATTTGGAAGTCCTCTCAATACAGCACAAGCACAAAATTAAGATTATATCAGAGCTGTGTGCTTTCTGTGCTTCTCTATGGTGCAGAATGCTGGAGATTTACAGAGAAGGAAATGTCGAAAACGTCCTCTTTTCACACAACATGCCTTAGAAAAATTCACCGAATCTTTTGGCCAAATACCATCACCAACCAAGATCTGCTTACTCAGAGCAAGCAAGAGGACATGCACACCATCATAGCTGGCAGACGCTGGAGCTGGGTTGGCCATGTCCTCAGAAGAGACCCCGATGCCATCACAAGAACAGCTATGCTTTGGACCCCTGAAGGAAAACGAAAGAGAGGCCGACCAAAAACAACCTGGCGGAGGACAGTGGAGGCTGAGATGCAAAGAATGAATCAGAGTTGGGGCACTGTACGAAGGATGGCCGCCGACCGAGCAAAGTGGAATCAATTTGTTGTTGCCCTACAAGACGCCACTAGGCGTGATGGCCACTGACTGCTTTGACGGTCGGTGGCTAAGGATCAAAGAAGAAGAAGACTCCATGTTTCAGAGCCATACAATAGGACTACGTTGACATCTGAGTTTAATATTTTGATTTTTGTACATGGCTTGATTTATTTTGATTTCAAATATCAATCTTTGTTCCTCCAACTTGTAACTCTGTCTCTACTGTTGCCAAGATAGATGTAAATTCATCCAACTTGTAACTCTGTCTCAACTGTTGCCAAGATAGATGTAAATTCCTCCAACTTGTAACTCTGTCTCTACTGTTGCCAAGGTAGATGTACGAGTCTACATCTTTAAGTAATACATCTCCAGGTGCACTTTGGATATTATTTGTCAAATTTATTCTCATAATCTTTGTCTTTTCTCTGTGTATTGTCAAATCCAATGACAGTGACCTCTCATCAAGTATTCTCACTTTGTAATCTGTCTGCTGACAGTTATGGGATAGAACAGCCAGTCGTCAGTAAAATCTAGATCATGAAACTCTTTTGTCAAGAGTCCACTGAATTCTATTTTTTTTTTACTGATGATGTTGTTGTTTTCATAATCCATCCT
This sequence comes from Oreohelix idahoensis, assembly GCA_024509875.1. Lineage (NCBI taxonomy): Eukaryota > Metazoa > Mollusca > Gastropoda > Stylommatophora > Oreohelicidae > Oreohelix > Oreohelix idahoensis. The sequence goes on from JAMPIV010004884.1 coordinate 123,353, forward strand.
ATCTATAGCCAGTGAGAAGACAAATGGTAACAAGAGGCTTTGTTGCCAATATCCAGTTCTTATCTAAAAAGGCTCTGTAAATTCATGAAGAATTCTATATTTCATATCTTTGTATGTTTTCTTTTTTGGTTAACTGCTTCAACAGTTTCCACAGCAATTTGATGTCTATTGCCTTTTTATAGTCCACAAATCCAATGCAAAGCGTTGAGTTCATTTACAGGCTCTGTTCAGCCATTATGCCCAGTGTGGCTATCTGGTTGTACAGGATCTGTTTGTTGAATTCAACTGTATCTCTGTAGAGGTGGCAATGTCTGTGTTACGATTCTTTGTGCACGCTGGATACAGACTCATATTTGTAGGCTATGTAGCGCACACAAAGGCTTTGGTGCAAATGTTTCTATGTGTGGTTGTTGGATGACGTGACTTTAATGTAGCAATGGGGAATTCTATTCCTAATGTCCCATAAGACCGGAAGTGTTTTAATGTATAATCACAAGGTGTATGACAAGATGCTCATGGCTTGATTGGACTTAAGGGCATGTAAAGATTCCATGTCTATATATATATATATTTATATACATGAAATAATGAATAGTGATAATGGATACAGTTGGTGCGGCTCAGCCAGCTATTCTTCGAGTAATAGTGTCAGTGTATGGACAAGTTATAAGTAAAGTGGACACTGCGTTTGGTTGAGTGTTTTTTACAGGAATGGACAAATCTTAATAATATATTATAATCTCTGGAACGATTGTGCTACTGGAGATCAAAATGAAAGAATAAATGCCAATATATGTTATGCGGAATACGAGTTTATTCTCTAGACGTGTTCATCTTGGTCAATGTTTAAAGTTTCAATATTATTTGTGCTAAAACCTCCACCACGTAACAGTCTGCTCAGATGGCCTCTGTTGAAATGCATTATGGCTTTCTTTATACCTACCTTATTTGGTTTTTTGACATTTAGCTTATAACTTCCTCACTGGCTGGATGTGTGGGTGATCCTGTAGAGCAGGTCTATTCAGAAGTTCCTTGAAATATTCCTTCCAACTCTTCCTTTGCTCTTTTATGACGCCAAGAACTTTTCCACTCTTGTAGTATTATTATAGATAATTTTAAAAAAATAAACACCTGACAGCAGCAATAACCAATCATAACAGAAGGAAACAAATACTGTTTACCTGTTCCCAGGTATTTTCAACAGGATCAAACAGGAAACAGTCTCCAAGTGTTTCACCACTTTTTGTTTTACCACCATGCAAGAAGATTTTCTCTTTACCTTAAAGGCAGAATACAGAAACAGAATAATATGTGGGGTCAAAACAATGTTAACATTCATTATAACTTACCTTAACAGAATATCAAAGAACCTAATTAACTCAAGCAACTACCATATGTAACTTAAATCTCTGTCACAGAGAAACATTCATCGCCACCAGTATCAACATCATTATCTATTCACTTTTTATTACACAGGTTGACAAATGAGATTTTACACTCAACTCTCTTCTGAGTTTTCTTACATCTTGATTCAGTTTGCCACAAGACAAAGAAACTTATGTTTTGGGCGCAAAATAATTTCAATTGCAAAAAGTGCTACTATTTATATATTGTTTGTCTGTCATTGGGAACAACATAAGAACTACTGAAACAATTTTGATAACTTTTCATATTTACGACTTTGGAAGAAACTTACTGACTCAAACATTGTTAACAATCTAAATGGGATTAAGGGCACTTTAACTGACCACTACAGCTTCAATTTCAAGATCATATTCTTTTCAATGTTCATCCACTAGTCTCACTTTTCTTTTTCATTGTAAATACTCAATTTACTTACTTACTTAGTCGTTCCCCTTCTACCGTGAGGTGTAGAGGTTTGAAAGAGAGAGCGCCAGACTATCCTATTATCACGTAGCGTTAGGAAGATAAGAATTTATTTAGAGGAAATAATAGATCTGATGTGGAAGATTTGGCTCAAGGAATTCCTGCTGGGTTTTCCACCACTGAAGGGAGACAAAGAGGGTAAATTCTCCTAACTAGACAGGTCTGGAAAAGATTGTAAGGAGATATTTGGTCTCTCGATACCGTCGTCCCCTTCTCAGTTATCTATTATTATTATTCTTTAAATTATATTATATTTTACGAGCCCCCCCTCCCTTATAAAGGAAGATAAACATAGACAATATTCAACATCTAATGGAAGGAACAAAGCATGGGGTACAGTATATACACCCAATTGGTTTATTGCAATAAAATGAATAGATGGTGATGATAGTATTGTCGATGGAATTAGTGTCTGCTGTATGTATTATGTGTCTCACAATTCAAGTGTTTTTCATCATGGATGACAAACATATGTGGCATTGATTTGGTGAGTTCCCCTTTTCAAGGAACTTATCTTTTCAGCCCCTGGCTGATAGTGAAGCGTGGTTAGTTCTCCGGTCTCCTGACGTTGCCCCAGGTAGGTCTTGAATGGTTCGGATTTTCCTTCTCTGTGCTCGACTCCGTATTCTGCTCTGAGATTGGACTGTCGTGCAAGGCTCCACCATAGACTACTCAAAGATGGACGCTAACCCGCAATTTAGACACGTGGCTTCAGTGCTTATAATGCGAGAATTCGCCGATCTGGATTTCTTGGTTACCTGGGCGTAAGTGAAAAATGGCCGTGTTTGGCACACTTTTAGCGGGACATTTCCGCTTGGACACGTGATCCGTAGTGTGCATCATGTGACCTTAGCCTCAAATAGACGCTCCAATCAGTAACGTTAAAAGTCACGTGATGTTTTCCTAAGTGGCCTAAACTGGTTCTCCCTAAGTTTAAGCAGTTCTAAATTAAAGCGGTTTTCTCGCTACCGAGGTCATTGGTCAACAATGACGTCATATCTAAAAATAGCATTAAACGCGAGGAGAAAATACCGAACGCTAGGAGATTTTCCGCAAGTGACTATTCCCGGGACTTTGCGATCATGCATTGAGGATGAGAAAAAATGATGTCACGTAAATAATAAAAAAAATGAAGAGAAGATTGGCCAAGTCGTCACACCTATCAGCTGTACAAATACTCAATTTACAAAAGTAAATTTTAATAAGTCACTTGATTTCATGCAACATGGAGACAAAATTGTCTTATTACCGAGGTTTATGCTACAATGTCTGCAGTATGCCGATAACCAAATCACATTATATTTCCTTTCACAATTTGTAATAATAAATAATTACGAGTATTATAATTAGCAAACAGCATACACACCGGTATAAATTACATCAGTTGTTTTACTCTTGTCACTCCTGATGTATCAACCTTGACACTGGTGAGAGAGTTATCCCCATGACCTTAAAAGGTAAACAGGATTGATTCTGTGACAGACATGATGATCATCATCTTGTTTGTTTTCCTTCTTCACCTGCCTTGAGAGAATTTATCTACTCACTCTTTACACTTGAACTCCTGTGCCGCTAAGGCCTTCAACTAGTTCAGACCAAGCCTTCTTATCTGGTGCCATCCATGCAAGATTTTTCCATATCTTCTTCTTTATCCCTTTATGTCTGTCTTCAGTTTTCACTTCCATGTGTTTTTTTTTTTTTTGGTCTTCCTCTACTTCTCTATTCCTGGAAATTGTAGAATAAGGACTACCTTGTAATGCTAAGAACTGGTTCCTTCAAAATGTGCCCTATCCAACATCTGTCCTTTTTCCTTTTCCTTATCTCTTGTCCCACTGGTATTTGTCTGGTCTGTTCATCAGTGACACAATGGTCATCTTTATCTACTACTATTTTATTTATCACAATATGTGATCCATTTTACTTTACTTTTGTGATCTTTAAGCAGCATGCAACAACCATCACATTTGGTCCCCTTACAGGAAGCTTGTGCTAGAGCATGCACAGTTTCACAGCAGTCGCCTCTTTTATGACATGCCTGAGCCAGCAGTAGGCTATTCTTTATTTGTCTCCTAAGAGGAACTACAGTGGACTTTTGTAGCTTGACATGCAAGGAGTCCTATAGCAGATGTTGCCATAGGGGATTCTTCTTCTTCTTCTTCTTCGTTCGCCCTGAAAAGGACGGTGGTTGCGTTGTGTCTGTTTACAACGTAGCTGTGATATCTGCACCTTTCGGTCGACACATCCGACTTCTGCACGGCATTTTTTAGGACCGGGTTTGCCTTCCCATTGCGATCCATGCTCGCTCAGCCAGCCTGCATTGCTGCATACTGTTTCCAGGACCACCACGTGGAGGTGGAGCACGGTCTTGACCAGCTCTGGTTCGCTGGTCCTGACGCAGGCAGTCAAGCTATGAGTCGCTGACTGCGGTCTCTATTGCTGCGTCTTCTGGTCCCCCATAGGGGATTGAAGTGTTAGACATCACTACACTAGGTCCAGCATCGAGAGGTGGGGTGACGAATTCCCTTCCTCACTGCCTTTTCCTTCCCTAACTCAAAAGAGTCAGGTACCCATTTACAGCTGGATAGACTGGAGTGTGACGCCACCCTGTTTTGAAACCTGCACCTTTGCCACCAGAGGCCAGCGCTCCAACCATTCTGCCAATCGGACATTCATTCATGGCTTCAGGCCAACAATTTTCAAGACTAAAATCTAACAATGTTAAATTTCTTACCGTTAATGACCACATCTGTAGCAGCATGCCTCCACCTTTCCTTTGGCACACTGCCTCTCTGATGTATCACAGAAACATGCACACGTCCCAAGTCAAACGTCAAAGAAAGCACTGAATGTGAACCATTCTCACCATTCAATGAGCTAAGTTCCATGTGGTCATTACACAAACAGCCGACAATAACATCTCTACCAACTGTTTGATCACAGTCTGTCTTGGCAAGATCTCTATCACCAAGTCTTCTTTCAGAGTCTACACTCTGATGTGACTCAGAGTCTGGAGGTAATGAAAATCTCGACATTATGGTAGGTTGAGGTTTATCCTCTTTCAATGGCCTGGTTTCTCTACTGGCCAAGTTTCTGGTCACATGCTGATCTGATTCTGACAGCCTGTGCTGTTTGTTATCTTTTGTGAGCAGAATATGGGAATTAAGTTGACAAGATTGCATCTCTTCAGATAAGTCAGCATGTTCTGGTGTTAGGTTAAGACTAATTTTCAGCATCTGACTACACATGAAATAAGGTGACTGTCTGCCACCTATAAGGAATGTGGTACCGTCTGCAAGAGACACTGATGCATGATGCATACGAGAACCTGAAAAATGTAACATGCTTGATTTAAATGCAAATATTTGAAGAGATGAAATCAATATAAAAAATAACTTGAAAGTAATAGCATTAGGAACAATAAGAGTCCGATACAGCACAACCCTAACATCAATTACCAAGAAGTGACGATCATTTTCAGACTAAGAATAGGCATGGCAGACTCAAATACCATCTGTTCAACAAACTGAAAATTGAATAGACAGACGTGTGTTCATGTGGGGAGGACAAACAAACAGTTGAGCATATCATCTAAGACTGTCGGAGCAGGGTGGCAGTGTGACCTTCTCCAACCAGTTGAGGGAGACAATATTTGGTGATATATAATGTGTTCCTCTGATGAGTTATGAAGGAAGTTAGGAGAAGTTAGGAAGTGGATAGAGAAGACATGCGGATGGGACAGAACAAGGAGGCTTGGCATGAGTTTGTTGAAGGCTTATACTCCCTGGGGAGCTGAAGGGTGATGAATAACTGAAAGTCAGAAACATGAAAAGGAAAAACTTCCATAAAATACATATCATGAATGAATGACTGAAGCACAACACATACTACGTTATGACCAGAAGTTCTTCATCATGAACATGACACATAAAAAAACGGTGAAAAACATGAAACTGTTAACTAAACTAAATGAACACGATAGAAAAAATCAAATATTATGTTCCTATTTAAACTTCAGCTAGTTAACCCTATACTTTAGAATATTGTTTTCATCCATCTACTCTTTGTCCATCATTTTCATTCTCCATTGAAAACAAGCCTGAAAGTGTTCGTCTCAAAACAATTTATATTTACAGGTGTGTTCTTCAGCTCCGCCCATACAGTTCTGGTTACTTTGAAGCCTTCTATTATAACTTTTCTCCACATTCTCTTTCATCTCTCTGCTCTTTTCTTCCCCTGCAGGTTCTAGTTGACAGCCTGTGTGGTTATAGCGGTTGGTTGTCTCCTGTGGGTATACCCTATCTGTTTCCATTTTCTCTCTTGAATATCCAGCTGCACCGCTTGTTGTCCCAATTCTTGCTCATAGGTTTACACATATAATTATATCTCAACACCTGAAATAAATGATGCTGTTATGACCAGAGTTATGTTATTACATCTCAACACCTGATATAAATGATGCTGTTATGACCAGAGTTATGTTATTACATCTCAACACCTGATATAAATGATGCTGTTATGACCAGAGTTATGTTATTACATCTCAGCAACTGATTCAAAGGATCATCGTTCTCCTGTTCACTCTTTATGGAGCATGGAGCAACCACTGAAGCTGGCCCTTCTTGTAGAAAGCCTACATCAAACATTCACGAGCTCCTGCAGCTGTGGGTTCTGTGGCCATTTGTTTGTACATGATCAGGCTGACAGCCACATGTAAAATATCATATTAGTCACCTTGTACAACATGCCTGAGGGAGATGTCACAGAACAATCTGTTATAACAAGGACAAGAAGTACATTTACACATGGAAAGTAAACAAATAATAAGGAGAGGAGTAGAGGAGTAAACAAATGAAAAATGTCATTTTTACAAATGACCAATCCACTAGAAACGTGGGACGATGTTTGGAGTTATCCTTCACCAGCCACAGTAGCAAGAAGGAAACAAAGATGAGAAATAAATATAAGAATTGAAAATAAATAAATAGAACAATGTGCAAACAGAATATTCTAATTTACATACATAAGCTTTTCAGATCAACAAAAAATGTCAGCTCACATTATAAACATCTCACAGACTTACACTGCAAATCGGTGGAACAGCACAAAATATGAGAGGATTTGAATGTCTTCGCGTCAGTGATGGTGATCTCAGTCAGTCTTTGGTGACGGCCATCAATTTCCCCGAAGCCTCCACTGCTAATTACAACCTGGCCATTCACTAAACTAGATGCATGACCAAATCTGCGCACTGACTGGGCATCTTCTGGCACTCGGGTGATTGCCAAAATGTTGGATATTGATGGGTATTGTATTATCTCTGGAATACATGGATCAAAACATAAGATAAAGTAAAAAAAAACTGTTAATTTACATTTGAGTTTAAATTTTTATTCAGCAAATAAATGTGACAAAAATATAAAAATAAATGTGAAACTCCAGCTGATAATTTCCATCTGTCTTTTGTGCATTTCTATTAATTCAATTTTTTTTAAATCCACCCTTTCCCTCTTTCATACACTAATATACTTAATGCTTTGAATATAATAAGGAAAATGATAATTTAAATCAAAATAAATCAAAACAAAAATAAGAAACTTCAACTAAAATGTCAAGGGTAGTCCTCATATACGGCCTTGAAACATGGAGAACAACAAAAACGATAACCAAGAAGTTCACCATCATCATCAGCTGCCATCTCCACAACGAAGGTTGGCTGTAATGGATCTCCAACGTCTTCTGTCTCTTATCTTGGTGGTGCACTCTGATAGACTCTTTCCTGTCCATCTCTTGATGTTATCTTCCCACTTATAGCGCTGTCTTCCCCTTGCACGTTTGCCTTCAACTCTCCCTTCTAATATGGTCTTCTGGAAGGTGTTATGCCATTTTATGTGGCCAAAGTACTTTAGCTGCCGAACTTTGATCTCCCTCATTAGCTCTCTTTTCATACCTAGGTTTTCTAGGACCTCCTTATTTGTTTTCTTCTCTTTCCATGAGATGTGCCCCATTCTTCTATACATCCACATCTCAAAAGTCTCAATTCGTTCTTCCAATTGCTTATTCATTGTCCATGTTTCTACACCATACAGTAGTGCAGAATATATATAACATTTTATGATTCTCAGTTTTAATTTGTGAGTTAATAGGTTAGATGTCAGTATATGTTTTATGTTGTTGAATGTAGCTTTGGCCATTCCTATTCTCTTCTTGATTTCTGTTTCATATCTGCCATCTTCTGTTTTTATATGACCAAGATATGAGTAGCTCTTGACTTGTTCCAGGATTTCCCCATTTATGCTTATCTTTAATGTAGGCTTATTGTCCGTTTTGCTAATTATCATAGTTTTTGTTTTCTCAATATTAATGTCCAATCCATATTCATGACTTATACTGTTCACTTGCTTCTCTAGTTCTTGTAAATCCTGTTCACTTTCATCTAACAACATGGTATCATCTGCATATCTAAGGTTGTTTATTGACCTTCCATTGATGTTCAGTCCTGCCATTTCCTTTATCTGTTTGAAAATTTTTTCGGTGTATAGATTAATAGGCAGGGGGGCAGCACACAACCTTGTCTGACACCTCTTTTTATGTCTATGTTTGGTGAAGTTACAGACTTTCATAAATGGCACACTTGTGCAGAGCAGATGGATTAGAATAAATGAAATCTTTATTTTATTAAGGTAAAGAAATAACTTTAGTGCCTTTTTACATTTCTGCCATGCAATAACACAATTCTAAAAACGTTTTCAAATGAAATCATTCTTAAATCCAACACTCAATAGTTAATAAAACCATAGCAGCAACAACACATGCATGCTGGGACACAGGCTTCCTGAAAAGGGCTAGCAATGATGGCACCATGCTCCATACAGAAGGAAAATGACAATAATACAGGTGTTATCTTACCTGGTGAAAATGTCCCTTCAATGATCAGACTTTTACTAAGATTGACCGTGGAAGCAGTTAGGATGAAATAATGTGAATACTTCAAGTTCAACTCTTCATATTCATCAAACGTTTCTAGACTTTCAATTCGTGCCTGCTCATGTGCTGGAATATGATGGTAGTAGAATGTGTTCATGTCCACAGCCTCACACCAAGCCCAGCCCTGGACAAGAGAACCATATTTGAGACATCAAAACCAGCCACACTGACAAGTTAGTAAATTAATATGTGACATATATATCATCATATATGGTGACCCTGATGGAGGGTATCATGTCAGGGTCACCATATATGTGACATATATATCATCATTCTCTTTCTATGCTCCATAAGGAGCACGTAGCCACCACTGCAGCTGGTCACCTAGGAAACCTGAAACTAAGTAGTTCCTATGCTCTTGCGATGGTGGTTTCTGAAGCAATTTCTTTTACATGATGAAGTTGCCTGCCCTATGAACATCTTCACACTATTTGCCTCTTCAGACACTGTGTGAGAGACGTGATTCTGTTCTTTCGTTGCCTTCTAAGAGAACCCTAGAAACCATATGGGAGAGGCATAAACATATTAATATCTATTTCTTCAGCTTTTTAAGTCCTTAAGGCTCTTTACCACTAACAGTCCATGTTCACTCCTGTTTATCCTTCAAGGGAGGCAAGACGGTGAAAGCCTCATGCTTCTTAGGAAGTGAAAAAAAAAAAATTTGATGTTCACTCACTTTATCCCTGATGTATCTAGTGTATGTATTTATATCCTCATCACTAGTTCTTTTAGTTTCCTGTGGAATTTGGGTTGCAGCTGATGCTTGCTGTTGGAAGCTGCTATGCGGTGTGTTATAAACAACAATTATTATTTGGATGTCGTTTTTGGAAATAGCACTTCCACCAGTGCATGGTTGTATAATGTCAGTTTCTGAAGTTATGACGCTCGCATGTAGCTAAGAAACGGGAGAGATTCTGTAAGCCATATGTTGCGTAGCATTTAATGTGTGTAGTGTATAAATGTTCTGTGGATGAAGTCACATTTGCTACACAACGTTGAGGGTGTTGTAATTCATCTGCTTCCCAAAGGTACTATGATACTGGCCTTTGCAGAGTAGTGTGCCACTCTCAGACACCAGGGAGGATGAGGCGTAGTAACTTGGTGTCTGTAGTCTGGTTTAAGTGTGATGTAAGGATACAGATGTGTATACAAACAGTGAGCATTACGAACAAGGCAATCCACACAATGACGTCACGTTAACTCACGATGTGAAAAGTCAATCAAGCTTTAAACAGCAGTGATGGGTTTTTGGCAATATATATTGTACGCCACAATGACAAAATGCATGGACATCGTTATGTAGAAAAACATCACAGGGATAGTACAACAGTCATTGTATCATCGAAGTAGTCGATTCAACAGGCACAGCAAACAGCATAATAATAATGTACATTATGTGCCTTTTCAGGATATCGTAAACCGCTGTTCATGTAGTCAGGTAGGAAACTTCCCCTTTCCATAAGAGCTAGTAGATATCAGCTAGATGATTAAATCTGGTCTCCTATTTTTGACCTCAACAAGACAGGCATGTCTTTCGAGCGTCACATTATTGTCCTCTATGTTCCTTATACAGCAAAGGTATCAAACCTAGATCCATCAATAAAGTTCAGGAAGCAAATAGTCCGTAGGACAGGCATCAATCGAAGCGTGACAATAGAAGTGGATCGTGAGCTGAGCAAACTTGTCATAATATATAGACTTTATAATAAGGCAGGCTAAGCGAAAGTCAACATCACAAGATGGCGATAAAGTCACTTAGCAAAAAAGGATTCATTTACCTGTTCATCAGGAATTAAATCACATATGCCTCCAGGCATTAGGAATAACATGGAGATATATCATCTCAAAAAAGGAACAACAATCATGAGGACTCCTTCCTGAATAATCTAAGCGAAGACTAGCACATAGCTACGTCTCGCCTTACCAGCTTCTCTGCTCAGACTAACCTGGGTGGAAATTGTTTTAAACAACGCCACAAAAAGAGACATGCGCAGAACACGCGAATCGAATACAACTCAGCCAAATTTACGAAACGAAGAATGTTCTACGATGTTCGACTAAAGACCTTTTACCTTAAAAGGAAATGAATTTTGAAACATTGCGATTGCCAACTGTTTTCAAAGAACTGGCGATCTGAGCGCTCCATAAATGGACATGACTCAAAAATCGTTCACACAACTATCGGCAACCCTAGCTATCAAGATAAGACAACTTCTTGACGATAGCTATCAAGATTAGACGACTGTAGAAATAAAAGTGACTACAATTCCATGAGTTCCTTCCCATGCATTAAAAATTAACTATAGTCAGAATGCATGGTCAGAATAAGTTGCGACAAGTTTTTAGCAGCAACACCATATTGATGGTGAGAAGTGTGTATGTCCGTCTGTGTGACGGTACAACTGTGCTTATATAAAATGTTCAGGCCAACAAAGCATATCACCCCCTTGATGAAACAAAAGAAAGTTCATAACACTTGCTGATAAATTTCTTCTGTGGGCCACCTTCTCTAGATCTGCCCGGTGGGGTAAATGAAAATAGGTAGGGCCGTAGATATGGGATTGGGGGGGGGGGGGGGTTTATACTGTACCGGTACCAAAATAGTGCATCTAAAAAAATGTTTGTATTGACACACACCCCCCCCCCATATTAAGGCTTATCTACGGCCCTGAAAATAGGTAATGTGTTTTACTAGGACAAAGGATAAATTCAACTGCCCATATTACTGCCACATGGCATTTATGTGGGACAAACAAATGAAAACATACAGAGAAAGAAAGCCTTTTTGTTCATACTGAACTTATAAGAGTGATATCAGTTACTTTCATTACGGGTTATATAACTGTTATTTATATTTTATGTATTTAACTTTACTTTCACTATCCTCTGTCCTACTAAAGTCACATTACCTATTTTAGCGTACCCGGCCATCTATCATTTTCTTACTGCCTCATTTTCTAGATCTGTTCAAAATTCTCAGACCTACACCTTTTGCTTGCTTATATTTCCCTGTTAGCTTCTTTGTGTTGTTGTATAGGTCCCTCATATTTCCTTTGGCTGCAGCTTCCACTGCATCCCTTGCCAACTCTTCAATATACTTCCTATTGTCTCTTAGATAGCTGGATAAAAAATAAGAATTATGACTCTGAGCAATCACACAAGTAAAACTGAAGTCCACAGAAGGTAGATATCAAGATTACATGATTAAGTAACAAGATTACATGATTAAGTAACAAGATTACATGATTAAGTAACAAGATTACATGATTAAGTAATGATAAAATAGTTTTTTTCAGTGCCATGCTCCCTAAAAGAACAATGTGATAAATTGTGACACATTCAGTGACACATTCAGTGACACATTCAGTGACACATTCAGTGACACATGCAGGCCCATTGTTCCTGTCAACATACATACAAATGTGATATGAAAGAACCTACTGTGCTTAGAAATCGCTGTCTCTGTGAGTCCAGACTTGGGAAAGCATTAATACATTTCAGGGGTGAACCTATTGAGTGGAAATGATTCTGCCTGGAAAAGAAAAAGTAATATTTAGAAAACATTTCTAGATGCTAACTATTTCTTATCATGATTGAAAAAAATGAAGAATCCAAGTTAGAGATATTTTTACACTGTGGTCATTATCTAAAGCCATATTTAAATAAGAACAATTAATTTTAGGTGACTTATGTACTAAAACAAATACCTTTCGTCAGCCAGTCACAAAAAGGTGAGATATAAAGAAATATATAGAAAAGCTGTGAGAAAATGACAAAGAACAAGCAGACATGTTAAAACAGTAATATTTAACTAACAAATAAAAATACTAAACAGTAATAAAATATTAACACAAAGAAACTATCTACAATAAAATAGACAAGAATATCACATGAAATAAATGAATGAAAAGAATGGCCTGCTTTAAAAAGTGATGTTCTATGATGGACCAACATTGTTTTGAAATATAGCGACCATAAACAAGAACAGGAAGTAAACAATAATAAAATACTTTAACATTCTCTGTCACTAACTTCTTACATGAAAAGACCAAAGGCATCATCAGGATTCATCTGAAATGACAAGAAAAATGTAGGATCATTCCAATATAAAGAATGGATAACTGTGTATAACTGTTCTTCTCTACAGTACTGAAGAATGATTACTTCCTCTTCTTCAAGTGCCATGTTGACTAGCATAGGCAATTATATCTCTCTGCAACTTCCTAGCTCGAATCATCATCATCACTTTCTTTTTGCTCCTTATGGAGCACAGAGCCATAAATGCAGCTGGGTCCCATGCAAGAAATTAGCACCAAAACATTCATGTGCTCTTGAAGCTGTGGTTTCTGCAGCAACTTATGCACAATCTCAAATTAGTTGCCTTTTAATGACATGCCTCAAATTAGTTGCCTTTAATGACATGCCTCAAATTAGTTGCCTTTAATGACATGCCTCAAATTAGTTGCCTTTTAATGACATGCCTCAAATTAGTTGCCTTTAATGACATGCCTCAAATTAGTTGCCTTTAATGACATGCCTCAAATTAGTTGCCTTTAATGACATGCCTCAAATTAGTTGCCTTTAATGACATGCCTCAAATTAGTTGCCTTTAATGACATGCCTGATGGGAACAGTAGTCTTATTTTTTTGGACAGGATATCTGTCTCAATTCTGCTGCTTGTATTCAAAATAAGAGCCCACACAATTTAGTCATAAATGTATTATACTATTTTCATATTTGAATAATGAATAAATAAAACAAATAACTAAGTTACTATTTATTATACTTTGTTCAACTGCTTGTACTGACACACAAGGCAAGTGGTCAATATATTATCAAATGATTATAACAACCAATGTTCCCTTTAAGTATACTGGCCACACAATGATCTTCATTTGCTTGCCTATAACCACATCTAAAGTTGGTAGTCTATCTCAGGTTTCTCTCATTACCACAGTTTCTCCTGCCCAAAGGGTTGGTGAAGGATATGCTGTCAGTCTACTCCTTGTGTGGAGCTGACAGTTTTGGATGATATTTTTAACTGTTTGTTTGTCTTCCCTTTATGGATGCACGGTGTGACTGATTTTTTATTTGTTGAACAGATGGTATTTAAGTCTGCTGTGTCTAGTTCTCGGTCTGAAAATTATCATTTAATCCCTTCTAGTAAGAAGTAATATACTTCTGTTGCATCAGATTCTGGGTGCTCTCTAGGTAATTTTTCTTTGAAGTTATTTTTCTTATTATAACTTTTATCTGCCCTGTAGTGTCGTTGACCAGGGATTGCAATAACCTGAATGGCTCCTGAGCCGACCCAGCTCTAATGGGTACCTCCTAATCGGCGAGTATCTGCCTGAATGGCGAGAGGACACCTGTCATTGTACAGGGAAAAAAGGGATACTCACGTAAAATCAGTCTCAGGTTAGACACATTAACCGGAGATTTCGCCTCGAGTACGATAAAAAAAATTTTTTTTTTAATCTGCCCCATCTTCAGTTTGAATTTTGCTTCCTCCTTTGGCAAGTTTACCTGCCTTCACATTTCCATATATCTACCAGTGGGCAGAAATCCACTTGATTATTTTCACTTTGTTTAATTTATAAAGCAGGGGTCTGATAGTGCTTTACAAAAACTGTGCTTGCTTAAAGGGAACTCTGATTACAGTATATTAGATGGAGATGAAAAAAACTGAAATAGGCGATTCGTCTTACTGGGACAAAAGATAAGGAAAATAGCCAACTTTGCAGCCACAAGACGAGTCACATATTTTCAATTTTTTTTCTCATATCCATCTACCCTATTCCACGTCTTACAGCAGTTCCCCATCATCTTCCTCTTACAGTATATGAGAAAAAAAAGAAAAGAAAAAAAAGCATTTTAAGTTACAGTAGAACTCCAATTATATATGAATTAAGTCATAACAGGGGCTGTTCGGGTAATCAAAATTCAGGATAGTTAGATTAAGGGAAGAAAAACACTTATCAAAGAAAAAAACAATTTATTAATGTCTATTAAACATTAGAGCTTCCTCACATAAAAAGGGTCTTGAAATGATCTGTCCAGCTGATCTTTGTATAAACCATTTGTATATTGCTACTTCTACTGTGTCTTTGTCAGCCTTTTTTATTATTTTTCTGTTGGAGCTACTATCTTCACTTTCTAATACAGAAACAACCAGGAGAATTCACTATTTTTTAATGTCAGAAATTGTGTGTGGCTGCTCTGACATCATATCTTTCTGTGATTTTTTTCTTCTTCTCTGAACCTTCTTTTTTTTTCAACAATTAATTGCTGTATTTCTACTTTGTCCAACTGTGTCCGAACAACACATTTTCTTTTACTTGGCAATGTACATTTTCCAGAACAATGAAAATTAGAACGGTTTTGGAAATGAAATTAAACAACACTAAACTGACTACAGTACATCTAGGAACAGATTGAAATAAAGACCATGTGAGTGAAACAGCAAATGGAGGGATGCTAACGTCCCAGACCATGCCTGCATTATTGGTTTTGGTAATTCAGTTAATTGGAAGTTATGATAATTGGAGTTTTACTGTATGTAAAAATAAATCTACTAACATTCATTTACCTGTTAAAGTCAAAGTATCATTTTTAAGTATAAAATAAACAAAAAAAAAGGTACATACCTGCTCATACATGCCAAAAAATGCTTCCTCAAATGTTTCTGCAGCCCATTTTACTAGTTCTGTAGAACTAAGAAATAAACAAACCTTGACTCAACATTTTTAGTGACTAATTTACTGGCCATTTTCAGTAAGTTTCTTTCATTTTACATGCTCAGGATATGCTTTATTTTAGATTTGGTTAAATCCAATCAATGTGAACCAACTTTACAATGGTCACAGCCACAATGGTTGCCCATTTACAAACACATAAAAGTCCTGGACATAAAATACTGATTTGCAATAGAATCCCATTTAAAATAAGACTTTATTATTCGATTATTGTGGAAGATTGCATGCAATAGATTTTCTGGAACTTCAATTATTGCCAAAAATGGTTCGTCAACTGTTAAACTCTAGCTCATCTTTAAATATAACAATGTTTAGGAAATCTGTCAAAATTAACAATGGTATCATTATTTCCCTTTCTGCTTCTTATGGAGTAAGCAACCCCCCAACTGCAGCTGGTCCACCCCCATCTACCCAAGAGGCCTACACCGAAGCATTATTGTGCTCTTGCAGCGTTGGTTTGTATAGCAATTTATTTTACATGATGAGGTTGCCAGACCCATCGTACAACCTCACATCAGTCAGGTCGTAACCTCACGTCAGTCAGGTCATAACCTCACATCAGTCAGGTCGTAACCTCACATCAGTCAGGTCGTAACCTCACATCAGTCAGGTCATAACATCACATCAGTCAGGTCGTAACCTCACATCAGTCAGGTCATAACCTCACATCAGTCAGGTCATAACCTCACATCAGTCAGGTCATAACCTCACATCAGTCAGGTCATAACCTCACATCAGTCAGGTCGTAACCTCACATCAGTCAGGTCGTAACCTCACATCAGTCAGGTCGTAGCCTCACATCAGTCAGGTCATAACCTCACATCAGTCAGGTCATAACCTCACATCAGTCAGGTCATAACCTCACATCAGTCAGGTCGTAACCTCACATCAGTCAGGTCGTACGACATGTCTAGGAAGCAGTGATCCTATTCTTTTCTGTCTCCTCTAGGACCCCCCTGGAGACAACACAGGACAACAATGGTATCAAATAATGATCTCACCATCTGCGAGTCATGTACGTCATGACACACTCTGACAGCAACAGTGTGGGACACTCAAAGTCCACACCACACATCTTCAGTGCAGCCTCCAGGGTGTTGAGCTGAGTAAGGTCCACACCCAGCAGGTGATAGTCTGAACAGCTGAACTCTGTGATATGATGTAATACAAACTATCCTCTCAGTGTCCAGAAGTGTTAAACAGCTAGTACTATTTTATTAATTTTAATCTGAATAATACTTACAAAATGTCAAACTTTCTTATAGTACTTTTAGTGTTCTAATTTAACAGTTAAAAACATCCCGTTTAACCTCAGATTGGTTAAATTTATGAGATATGGAGATAATAACTGTAGATACTATATTTAACACACCCTGTGTGGTTCCCGGGGGTCTTTGAAGAGACAACTACTGCACCCTCAGACATGTCATACAAGGTCAACTAATGTCAGGTTATGTATGGGTCTGGCAACCTCATTAAGTAAAAGCTATTGCTACAGACACTACTGCTGCAAGAGTATGTGAATGCATAGTGCAGGCTTCCTGCAAGGTGGCAAGCTGTACTGGTGGCTCCATGCTCTGTAAGAAGCACAAAGGAAGATGAGGATGAGACTAAAATGTTATCCCTTTTTTACGGATAGCAGATACAGATAGCATATACGGATAGCAGATACGGATAGCATATACTGATAGCATATACGGATAGCAGATACGGATAGTTCTGACAGTAAAACTCAATACATCATATCAGTAACTCTAATAGAAAAATCCCGTCTTTATCTGTACTCTCTACATAACATCAGAACCTTCTGTTTACAAAATCATGATCTCTTTGCAGAATAATAAAACTCTAGAACATTCTCTGTACAGAATGACAGATCTTCTTATGGCAGAAATAATCTATAAAATAACAGGTCTTCTTATGGTGGAAACAATCTAGCGTAATGTGACAGTGCTGGGACTTCTTTAAATAACTAGGTGACAGAGGCAGGCCTAGTCGTAGTCTACTCGAACTGGCAGACTATGTCTTTGACTTTATCTTCCAAGTAAGGTTATCTCTTTACTGGCCCTTACCGCCAGAGGTGATGATTCTTGGATGAGTTATGGTTTGGTTCCTTTATCAACCCAGGTCACGTTCTTCCCTCCTTGTTGTTGTGTAGCGACTAGATCGTATGGTGGCGTACCATGATATTAATGTTTGTTTCTCACACCCACTCCATAACCTTCTATAAATCAAGTCAACTTGTGTGGTAGGTTCAACTTTATAACAAATTTATTTACAAAATTAAAGTTCCGACATTTTCCAATAAGGAGTATGGTTCAAAACTCCATTTCATGTTCATTTATCCAGCCCTTAATTCAACTTGTTCCAAAAGGTATATTTATTGCCTCTCCTGCAGACTCTTACTTATGCGTAAGTGATCTACCCACAATTTATTCTCTTTTCTTTATTTCTCCACCTTATCTCTTGTATATGCCCTGTCAGGCCTAACTCATAAAAAATTACATCAATATCTATACATGGTTCATATATAAAATCAAATCATGTCAGGTACAGCTGTTGTGGCGTCCTCATACTTACTGTCAAATGAGAGAGCACCTGAGTTGTCTCATAGTTATCAAATTCACCATTATCTCTTCTTTCCTCTGATTTACTGTTCAATGAGAGAGAGCATGTCTTATCTCAAGGATGTCTGCGTTGCAGAACCCTTGTTCATTTATTCTTGTCTAATGACAATACCTCTTCCTTTTTATACAACAGCCCATCTTGGCTATCAGCTAATATTTAAATGTTATCCACACTTTATATTGTCGTACTCATTTTTCTTTATATAACAGCCCATCCTGGCTATCAGCTAATAAAAAGTTATGTTATCTACTTTATACCTTCTTCAGTCGTACTTGTTTCAATGTTAGTTCTTGTGGTACGCCCCTTTAAACATGAGCATCATTAACCTCTGGTTATAAGTTGACTGAAAGTCTATAAAAATAGCAAGAGTCTTTCTTACCGTGTCAAAATGAATCCAAGTACCTATCCCATTTCCTATTTAATCACCCCTATGTGCTAATCCTACATTTAACACAATTCAAAGAACATAATTTATGCTAGTCTCCAGAATTGCTACCGCTAATCATGCTAAATCTAGCTACTTCATCTGTGAAAACTCCTGTCACCCACAGGTTTCACTTCTTGAGAGCCTGGCAACACACGACTTGCCTCGTTAACTTCTCGGCCAGGACTAATTTCTTTTGTCCTTCAAATCATCATCCCGTCATCCGTTTTTGTTTTCCAGTCAATACGATTGGTCCATCACTTCCAACTCACCGATCACAAAACTCACGCTCCTCTCCTACGTAAACAACTCAGTGAGCTTTTGTTCCGTACTGTTTACGCCTTGCTCATTTTTCTCGTGCGTTAGTTTTTCTCTCTGCTCACTTAATCTGCAAGGGGTGCTAATTAATTGTAGTCTCCCTTTGAGGTTTTTGCTTGAATGTTACATTCCCTTACTTAAGGCTTATTAGAACACTCATTATGCAAATTTCGTACACCATAACTGTATGTTCCTAAAACTAACTAAGTGTAAACCAGCCTTGTTTTCAGAGGCTTGGAATTAAATGGTTCTCTCCCTTTCTCTCCAGGCACAGGTGTACAATCTTTTATCTCCCATCTTTAAGATAAATAGCCCGTTTCCTAGATTATTTATATTTTCTAACCCATTTTCCATTACTCTTTTATTTCATCCACACCAAATTACTGTTCATCTGAACCTTATGTACAGCGCAAATAACGCTGTGAAACCCAACAGTGACAGTAACAGATCGTCTTATACTATATAAAATCTACAAAATAACAAAACTTACTATACTTGAAAAAAATCGATAGGACAACAGAACTTCTTATACTAGAAAAAATCTACAGGACAACAGATTTTTTTTACAGAATTACAGATCATGTTATAGCAGAACCAAAAATCTGCATAGTAAAAGAACTTATATCAGAAAAAAAAATGTAGAACTACAGTGTCTATATTTATTATTTTTAACACCATCTTAATTTGTTACCTGACTCCTCTTATAGCCATAACCTTCCCCTCACCTTTGGATGACCAGAAAATTACTTCTGATTTATGAACCTCTTATTCTTGTAGATGTTCTTTCTAAGGATTTTACATGACAATGACAATACTGATATGTGGTGAGAATGACATACTGATATGTTGTGACAGTGACATACCGATATGTGGTGACAGTGACATACTGATATGTGGTGACAGTGACATACTGATGAGGTGACAGTGGCATACTGATATGTGGTGACAGTGACATACCAATATGAGGTGACAGTGGTGGTCCATTGATTTTCTCAACTAAGCTGATCAGGTCTTCTGTGTTTTCAATCAAAAGTCGTTTCTTCTTCACAAGCTCTGGGAAGTCAATCTTTAACGTATAAAGTTCACAAAACTATATTAATTCATCACTTAAAATCCAGTATTACGTCTGCAATATACTTGTATCAAATAAACACTGGCTATAAACAACTAAAAACAACAGCAATTAAACTGGACAACATTGCATATTTAAAAAAAAAAATTCTACTCTAATAATTGTTACATAACTGAAAGAAAGAAAAAGAGTGTCTGAAAACTAGGGGGTGTGTTCTGTGATCTGATCTATTCTTTCTAAACATGGTCACCCACATCAACTGGTATGGTGCTTGAAGAAGATGAAGTGACAATTTACTGACACCTCTAGTTTGTTTTGGCACGTCATTATGATAACTTTGAGCGTGCGATGGCACAGTGGTGACAGCATTTGCCTCTCACAGCAAAGTTACCAGGTCCAGATTCAAACCCTGGTGGCATCATGTTTCAGTCTACTCAGCTGTAAATGGGTACACGACTCTTGCGCTTGAGTTATGAAAGGCAAAGACAACAGGTACAGGAACTGGTCACCCCACCTCAAAAGGATGGAGCTAGTATAGTGAAGTCTCTAACACCTCACATCCCTATGGCAGTATCTCTTACATAACTACTTTTACCTTTACAAGTATGATAACTTTGATGTAGAAATATGTTTACAAAATTCAATCACACCTCACAAAATATGGTATCGCCAAGACATTGTGCTGCCTTCAGTTTAAAATATGAGGAATCAAAGCCACAGCCCAGGGATATTATCTGAAACAATAGAAACGTAACTGTTTAATATCTACACACAACTGTTTAATATCTACACACAACTGTTTAATATCTACACACAACTGTTTAATATCTACACACAACTGTGGGTTTAACTCCTGAAGAAGACAATTGTTTAATATCTATAAAAAAAAATGCTTGTTTAATATCTGCAGAACACAACTGTTTAATATCTACACAAAACTGTTGTGTTAATATCTCCAGAACATAACTGTTTAATATCTCCAGAACATAAGTGTTTAATATCTCCAGAAGAGAACTGTTTAATATCTACACAAAACTGTCTGTGTGTTTAATATCTCCAGAACACAACTGTTTAATATCTCCTGAACACAAGTGTTTAATATCTACACAACTGTATGTTTAACTCTTAGTATATGAGCTGCCTTTCATGACTACCATTACAGATTTTGCAATAAATAATTTATTTATAAAGATAACAAAAGTGTTATATATCAAAATGTGAAGAAATGAAACCCCTACATCATGCACGTAACTAAATTGATCAGTGGTTTCTTCTTCTTCTTCTTGCGATCGCATCTTTGATGATTACACCGTCAGACGAGTTCTCATGATGAATTCGACTGTTGTTTGAAGTTCCTCTTTAACTCCATATAGCTTTGAGTTTAGTGTTGAGTCATTGGGCCAGTATATCTTTCTTAACTGGTCATACAGAGGACAGTCCTGTAGAACATGCTCAGCAGTTTGTTCGTTTAATCCACATGTGCACAGTGGTGAAGCAGACAATCGTAGCTTGTGCATGTGTTTATTCAGTTTGTTATGCCCTGTCCTGAGTCGAAAAATAGTTGTCTGTCCCTGCCGGTCGAGAGTGTGATAGTCGTCTTTGGGTTGGTTCTGTTCTCTTCTGATAGTCTGGATAGCTCTCTTTTTCTCAAAGTATGTGACTTCATTATCTTCTTGTTCACATTCTCCTCCCTTTTTTGCAAGTTTATCTGCCTTTTCATTTCCGGGTACACCACAATGAGATGGTACCCACTGAAGTATGGTTCTCTTTTTGGCAGCTACCTTGTTTAGTTCATTTCTCAGATGCGGGAGTTTACCACCCTTGAGAGCTTGCAGGACAGACAGTGCATCTGTGAGGATGACTACCTGGTGGCAGTCAGAGTTGTTGGTGTTATAAATCATATTTGCAGCTTGCTCTAGAGCTTGAACCTCAGCTGTATAGTTGGAACAGAATTTACCAGTGGGAATGTGCCTAGTCTCATAGTGGTTGTCAGGATATGAGATAAAGATACCGGCACCTCCATTCCTAACAGCATTAGTTGCTGATCCATCTGTATAGGCATGTATCCATGATTGATCGGGATAGCTTTCTTGGATCATACTCAATGTAGCAGTTCGTTTTTGCAGATCATTATACTCACATCCACTTGTGAGACCACTGACTGTTGTATTAATTTGGAGGGCACTGCTGGCCTGCTCCCATGGTACAGGGTATAGGGTGGGCTTCAGTGGTGTTGTCTTCATGGATAGGTCTTCTTGATGCTGTCTTATAAGTCTTTTCCCCTGATGCACAAAGCTGCTACGCTTTAGACGTCCCAATGCCAGATCATCTAGTCTTGCCTTCATTGGGTGCATTGGCATACTGTTGTACTTTTCCATCTGGATCATGGTTTTTTGTGTCTCTTCTATGGGACAATGTCTGTAATCCAGCAACCTTCTGCATCTCTGTTATTGGTGTAGTTTTCATGGCTCCTGTAATGAGCCTGAGAGCTTGATTTTGCACCTTGTCCAAAGACTGCAGATGTGAGTTAGCAGCTGATGACCATGCTGCTGAGCTAAACTCTAAGTGTGGTCTTATTACTCCATTATAAATCTTCTTTAGATTTCGTTCATTTGCTCCCCAGTTGGTACCTGCTAATTTTCTGAGTATGCCTAGTCGTCTTCGGGCCTTTCCTTCTGCATTTTCAATATGCTTATTCCATGTAAGCCTTTGGTCAAATGTCACCCCAAGATAGGTGGGGTAGCTTTCTTCCTTGATCACGGTTGTCCCTAGGTGTATGTTAGCTGATTTGTCCTTGGGGGCGAGGGAGAACAGTGTTGTGGAGGTTTTGTCTGTGTTTATTGTGATAAGCCATTTCTCTGCCCATGACACTAGCATGTCTGCTGCCCGCTGCATTCTATAATTTGCTGTGGTGACATTTTCATCAGCGCACCAGAGTACTAGGTCATCTGCATATAAGGCAGCTTTAACTCCTGCAGGGAGATCTTTCACCAGGTCATTGATGTAAACAAGGAAGAGTGTTGGGGAAATTACTCCTCCTTGAGGTACCCCCTGATGGAGCAACACTTTTCTGCTCTGCAGACCGTCAAGAGTGACTCTAGTTCTCCTGTTATGCAAGTATGACTGGATCCATTTCATCATGTTGCCTTGGATTCCACTTCTCCTAAGTTTTGCAATGAGGCCATCTTTCCACACCTTGTCAAAGGCCTGCTTGAAGTCGACCCAGATCGTTAGGACCTTTTTCTTCTCCTGGAAGGCATCTTCTATTGCTTGAGACAAGTAAGTAACTTGGTCTTCTATACTGTAGCATTCTCTAAATCCAGCTTGTTCCGGCACCAGGATCTGCTCAGACTCTAAATACCATTTCAATCTGTGGTTGACTATTCGCTCCATAGTCTTCCCAACACAGCTTGTGAGACTGATTGGCCGGTAACTTGCAGCCTCGGTCTTACATTTCCCTTTCTTTAGTATGGGTATTGTGATGGCTTCTCTCCATACTTTGGGTACCGTTCCTTTCAACCAGCTGTGGTTGAATATCTCAAGCAGTTTTGTCTTTGCTGCTGAGCTCAGATTTACTAGCATTTCGTTGCTGATTTTGTCTGGGCCGGGTGACTTTTGAAACTTAAGCTTGGAAATAGCCTTCTGTAGTTCTCCTAGTGTGATGGGTTCCCTCATTGGGGCAGGAGTATCTGTCTGTCCCATGGTTGCCAGTATTTCTTTTCTTATCTCTCTCTGATGGTCTATGTTAATGGGTAAGTTGCTTTCTGAACTGTATCTTCTAGCAAACAAGTCTGCAGCTTGTTTTCCTCTGAAAAGTTTGCCACCTTCATCCAATGTGATAGTCTGCCTTGGTGAGGAATGCTCTTCATTTAGAGACTTGACTAATCTCCAAAGTTTCCTGCCGTCTTTCTCAAGGTTCAGCGATGCCGTTTTAGTTCTCCAGCTTTTCCGCTTTTCTTCTAGCTTTGTTCTCTGAAACTCTGCTACAGCCTTTTTCCATTTGTTGTGAGTTTCAAGTGAAGGCTGAGACTCTGCGTCCTTTCTAGCCTTGTCCATAGCTTCCTGACGTTCTTGGAGTGTGCTGGACCAGTATGGTATGTAGTTACGCCGGCATCCTTTGGGAATGGTTTCTTTTGCAGCTTGTAGTATGCATCTGTTGAAGTCTTTTACCACTTCATTAATGTCTCTGTTCTGTACCTTGAGGGTAGACAGCAGCGTGTTCACCTGATGCCTGAATAAACCCCAGTTGGCTTTTTTGTAGTTCCATCTTGTAATGGCTGGGCCTGTACTGAGAGTTGCACTCTGGACAGTAAGAAAGATTGGGCGATGGTCGCTTCCCCCTAGTTGGTCTCCTACTTCTCTACTAATAGATCCAGCTATATCTGGTGTGGAGAAGGCAAGATCTGGTGTTGAGGTTGTGTGCCATCCTCTGGAGTAGAAGGTAGGAGTATCTGTGGCATTATTGACTAGGATTAGGGAGTGATCATCTTGCCAAGTTTCAACCTCTTCACCTCTGTGATCCAGATGGTTATAGCCCCAGCTCTGGGAGTGGCTATTAAAGTCTCCAACTGCTATAAAGTTGGTGGCTGGTACCTGTATAGAGCTGAGACTCAGGGGTTTGTTGTTCGGACAGTAATAGTTCAGGAGTTCTATTTCCATCTTGTCTACCTTTATCTGCAGCAGCTGATATTCTGCTCCATCCATGAAGGTTTTCCTTTCGTGTGCAGGAATGTTATTCCTTACAAGAGTAAGTACTCCTCCTTTTCGTCTATCTTGTCTGTCGGATCTGAAGCATTGATATCCCCTTATTTTAAAGGTTTGATCTGCTTTCAAGTGAGTCTCTTGGATACAGCAAACACTGACTTGCTTCTCATACAAGATGTTTTCCAGCTCTGTCTTTTTGCTGTATCCAGCCTGCTTGCTGTTCACTCCCTCTGCATTCCAGTGCATCATGACAAGTGGCACTCTGGGTTTCTCTTTTTCTGTTTTGTTTTGGTCAGTAGTTCTCCTCCGCCGTCTGTTGACTCCACAAGACGGTCTAGAGGGTCCTCCAGTAGCTGAGGGTGGGCTCTGTCGAGGCTCAGAGCCCGGCACTGCACCTGCCTGGTGGAGCTCCACAGGGCGAGCACCAGAATGAGATTTATTTGACGGTGTACTCTCCATAGAAAAAAAAAGCGAGTTGCATGATACTGTGGTTTCCGGTGCGCCTTCTGGCCCAGTATCTACGACTTTAGCACCTGTTCAACGGGAGAGTGGGCTCATCCCTAATCTGTTTATGTTCCCAGTAGTAGACTATTCGCAAGCAGCCTGGGGGGTGTCACTGCTCTGCGCGGACCTTGTTTACCGAGGCGGCGTCCGAGCTCGTATGGTGAAAATATGGTTGCGTTATCTTCAAAATAGCCCTGTCTTTCCCGTGGCTTTTCTGCCATCCTGCAACTTTGAGTTAGGGAGTTCTGAGCTCCAGTCTCTTTCCCAGGCATTTTATCCTGGCCTGGCACGCATACAGAGGACCCCACTTCTGGTTCTAAGTTAGCAGTTGGGGATAGGTGGGGTAGCACACTGTGCATTCCCCGTCATCCAGGGGGCTCTCCAACTATGCAGAGCTTGCACAATGCTGTGCTCTGGTTCGGGGCTCTCCCAAGGAATCCTCACGTCCTGCACAGAGCCACTTCCCGATACCCACCACCTGCCAACCCTCCATTGTAGAAATCTCCTGCATGCGGCCATCCAGTCAAGAGCCAGTAATAAGTCTGGTGCCCAAGTGATCCCCCCAAGCTCAGTGTGCAATGCTGGGTTCTCATCATGCTGCAACACAGGAGGGATTGTGATGCTCAGCCATCTCTCTCAATTCTGCACCGATAAGTGACATCGGGGACTTAACTTTGCCTCAGTACTGGGAGGCCCCGTTTCCGGGTACACCACACACAGCCAATTGAGGCAACGGTCGCCATGGGCGTGATAGACGACAAACAGTGAAGAATGAGGCAAGAAAGCATTTAACCCATGAAGTGGGGGTGGATTGGTGCAGACCAGAGCATGTACCACTCGCCGGTGGGTTCTGCATCTACACCTATAGGGTTCCACCCACTCCTCAGCCCATTTAGTCTGGCCCCTCACCCAGGACCTGTCCGGCTTGGGTGACCCTGCCAGGAGTAAAACTCCCGCCGGCATAGCTCCCGGGATCATTGAGGCGCTCAAGCTCTCCAACCACGGCAAGGTAGGCTTACATGTGGAGAGTATCAGTGGTTTGAAACATGCATTCAGCTATAAATTTTTGCTATTGACGGGGATCGATCATCGGCCTCTCGTATACTAAGAGTTAATATCTCTAAAATAAATAATGAAGGAAACCTGAGATGCCACCCTTTATGTCCAACGAGTACCTGTTAATTACCTTTATTTATTTACTTCATCTTCTTCAAGTACCGTACCTAGTGGTGTAGGAGATCATGTCTCCACAACTTCCCGTCTCCAGTACAATTAATCAATTTTGCTGTTGACTTCTTTCTATGCTACGATGTCAAACTGTCCAGTATTTGCTCTCTTTGTCTTCCCCTATCCTTTATCCTTCAATCTTACCTGTTGTTACAATATATTCCAGCTTTCCTCTTCTCATAACATGCCCAAAAAAGTGGATTGCTTCTTTCTAAATTGTGAAATAAGTTTCCTTTGTGCATTGGCCTCTTTCAGGACATCCACATTACTCTTTTTGGCTGTCCATGGTATTTTTAACATTCTTCTGTAAAACCACATCTCTGTTGCCTCTAGTGTCTTCCCTATTTGTCTACTAATTGCCCATCACTCACTCCCATATGTCAGGATTGGTTCTTTTTAACAAAAATGATGAACTCTCTTTCTTACTTCCAATGACAAAGAATTCTTGCATAAAATACTCTTCATTTTATAGAATGCTATTTTTGCCTGAGCTATTCTGCTCTTCACTTCTGAGATGCATCTTCCATCCATTGTTCCCAGGTATTTGAATTCATTGATCTGCTTTAAAACGGTTCCATTTACTTTGATTGTGCAGTCTGGGGAAGCCCTTTTTAGATAATATCTGAGTGGCAGACCAATTGATATCAATTTTATACAAATATATGCCCCAACAGCAGACAGTACAGAAGAAGAAATAGATACATTTTACAATGAACTTGATATGGCAACGACTCAGTGTAAATTTCATAAGACAACTGTTATACTTGGAGACTTCAATGCAAAGGTTGGAAATGAAAAAGTTGATGATGTGACTGGTGGTTACGGCCTAGGAGAAAGAAATGAGAGGTCACAGACTTATAGAGTGGGCAAGAACACATGATGTAATAGTAGGAAACACCTGGTTTAAGCAGCACCCTAGATGCCTTTGGACATGGAAAAGTCCAGGGAACAATGTTCATACAGATTGACTACATACTAATATGCAGGAGACTTAGCAACAGATTGAAATCTGTGAAAACTAGGCCAGGAGCAGCCTGCAACAGTGACCATGTACAAGTAATAGGAAAACTTAGAATAAAATTGAAGAAAGTAAAGCGAGCTTCAAACAACACCAAATTAAACTTAGCCTTACTTAAATCAGATAAGGAAATGAGTGAAAGATACAACATTACAGTCCAGAATAGGTACAATCTTCTTCAGGTGCATGGTCTGGAACAGACATTGGCGATCATGACCCTCCAATCTTCTCTATCTTTAGAAAGTCTAATGAGGTTGTTGTTGCCCATGCTGTTGTTTGTTGCCCAGTTGTTTAAGCTTTCCACATACATCTTTCTCTGCCTTCCTCTCCTACCTGGTATTTTCCCACATAAGACTAATTCCTCCACTCCTCCTCTTCTGTTAATATGTTCCATAAATTTCATTTGTCTTTTCCTGATGGTTTTGACGAGCGATCTATTAACACCCGCAGCTGTCAATACCTCGGCATTTGTTTTCTTCTCTGTCCATGATATTCTCAGTATCCTTCTCAAAAACCACATTTCCGCTGCCTCTAATTTTTTCAGCATTTGGTTATTCATTGTCCAACATTCGCATCTATATAAAAGAACGGACCACACGTAGCCCCTTAGTAAGCAAATTTTTTTTGCTTATGGTGATGTTTCTGTTTTTCATTACGTTGCTTATCCAAGTAAAGGCTTCTTTGGAATAGGTACAATGCAATTGAAAAAAATACAGAGTATATATGAACAGTGGGAAATGCAAAAGAAATCAATACATCAAACGAAATCGTACCAGAAGTAAAGAGGATTGCAAAGAAGAATTGGAAGACATGAAATTTTACAACTGACGGATGCAAGAAGGAAGAAGAAGCAAGACAACGAAGAATATGACAGACTAAATAAGGAAATAGTAAACAAATGTTAAACAGCAAAAGAAGCATGGCTAAACCAGAAGTGCAGAGAGCTTGAAGTGCAGAACCGAAAAGACACAAAATCTATGTACAAGCAAATAAATGAGTTAACAGGCAGAAGGACGCAAACCGTCACTGGCTGTTTGAAATCAAATGAAGGAACATTGTTAATGGGTCATGAGAACATGATAGAAAGGTGGACAGAATACATCAAGGGTATGATGACGAAAGACCAGATTTGAACAACCAGGACAGTTGTGAAGGACCTCCAATAATTGTGGCAGAAGTGGAGGATGCCATGCGCCACATGAAGAAAGACAAAATGCCTGGACCAGATAATGTAACAGTAGAGGAAATGGAAGCTTTGGGAGAATTTGGAGTAGAAGTGATAACAAAACTCATAAATGACATCTACAACAGTGGTCAAATACCTGATGATCTGCTAACATCCATATTCATAGCTTTGTCAAAGAAACCTGGAGCCATGGAATGTGAAGAACATCGCACCATTAGTCTTATGAGTCATGTGACCAAAATATTATTACGAATTATCATGAGAAGAGTGAGATATAAAATTAAACCAGAAATTAGTGATGAACAGTGTGGATTTGTGCTCAGAATGGCAAAGACAGCTTTACATTAATTTTGTTGATTTTGAAAAGGCTTTCGACAGCATACATAGGGACAGTTTATGGAAAATACTGAGGGCTTATGGAATTCCAAGCTGCATAGTGTCAATCATAAAAAGCCTCTATGCCAACTTTACGTGTAGTGTTGGGCAGAGCAACCTAACCTTTGAGGTGAAGACAGGAGTACGACAGGGATGCCCCTTATCAACCACTCTATTTTTAACAGTCATAGACTGGGTGATGCGCCAGACAACAGAGGGCAGTCCAAGAGGAATAAGATGGACAACATTTTCTACATTGGAAGATCTGGAATATGCAGATGACATTGCACTACTAGCACATTCACATCAACACATCCAGGAAAAAACGGATAGACTTAATAAGTATAGCCAGCAGGTGGGCTTGAACATCAATCTAAAGAAGACAGGTCATGATACTCAATGTGAGCAACCTTGAGCCCTTATCAGTAAGGAATCAGCAACTGGAACAGACAGGCACCTTCACATACCTGGAATGCATAGTAACACCAGACGGCGGGGCAGGCAAAGACATCAACATCAGAATGAATAAGGCAAGAACAGCCTTCTTTAGCCTAAACAACATCTGGAAGTCCTCCCAATACAGCACAAGCACAAAATTAAGATTATATCAGAGCTGTGTGCTTTCTGTGCTTCTCTATGGTGTGGAATGCTGGAGAGTTACAGAGAAGGAAATGTTGAAATTGTCCTCTTTTCACACAACATGCCTAAGAAAAATTCACCGAATCTTTTGGCCAAATACCATCACTAACCAAGATCTGCTTACTCGTAGCAAGCAAGAGGACATGCACACCATCATAGCTGGCAGACGCTGGAGCTGGGTTGGTCATGTCCTCAGAAGAGACCCCGATGCCATCACAAGAACAGCTATGCTTTGGACCCTGAAGGAAAACGAAAGAGAGGCCAACCAAAAACAACCTGGCGGAGGACTGTGGAGGCTGAGATGCAAAGAATGAACCAGAGTTGGGGCACTGTACAAAAGATGGCCACCGACCGAGCAAAGTGGAATCAATTTGTTGTTGCCCTACAAGACGCCACTAGGCGTGATGGCCACTGACTGCTTTGACGGTCGGCGGCTAAGGATCAAAGAAGAAGTGTGGATGTGTAGAAGGTAAAGGCACAAACAATGCTATATATATTATATCGAGGAAGTTGAGGGGAACTGCGGTAAGACATGGAGTACAATGGATGGGTATGAAAAAAAATCGAAAAAAGGTGATTCGTCTTACGAGGACAAAAGACAAAGAAAGTAGTCTACGTTATGGCCACAAGGCCTTCGTCAGGAAAAGAAAGAAAGTGAAGGCTAGATAGGAGACATAAGAACTTAAAGAAGTATAAAAATAAAACCTAGGTACTTCCCTGAGGGGGGTAGGGCTGGAGTGTGTAAGGGATAGTACCTCACGGTGAGAGGCAGTCACTTCCTCTTTTTGAGGATGGCCTGGATCCTATTTGGTTCCCCCACTCCAGTTCAGCTCATGTATGGCTCCTCGAGTCTGCTTGTGTACGGCAGCGCCACCCCCCGGGCAACGGCTTTGACTGGCCGGCCAAACTACATGAGTAAATTGAAAAAGGGAGGTCCCCCTTAAACAGTACACACAACTGCTGGCCGAACGGGCGGATGATCAATAATATTTTGACAACGGCTTCTAGGGCAGGAGTTGGAAAGGCCTGGTATCGGGCTGAGGGCGCACCATGGACTGTAATGGTAAGCGGCCAGAACCATCCAGAAAGCAATGGCAAACTACTGGATGTACAATGCCAAGAAATCTATAATGGCTAATCTGAATACTATACAACTGATCAGAGCATGTATATTCCCAGTAGCAACATACGGCTGCGAGACTTGGACACTCAATAAAACAGTTGCAAAAAAGATTACATCATTCGAAATGAAATGCTACAGAAGGATGTTGAGAATACCCTGGACAGAAAAAAAGACCAACAGAGAAGTACTGCACTAACTAAACGTACAGGAACATTGGCTCCTAAATACCATCGCAATAAGGAAGCTGAAATTTTTCGGTCATATAAAAAGACATAATAGTCTGGAAAAAAACAGTGATGGAAGGCATGGTCCCTGGAAAAAG
Source organism: Oreohelix idahoensis (assembly GCA_024509875.1). Lineage (NCBI taxonomy): Eukaryota > Metazoa > Mollusca > Gastropoda > Stylommatophora > Oreohelicidae > Oreohelix > Oreohelix idahoensis. Next base: position 154,520 of record JAMPIV010004884.1, read on the forward strand.
GGGAAGGGGTCGACCTAGACGACGGTGGACCCAGGACATCACAGAGAGTCTGAACTTGTCTTTGGCTGATGCAGGTCGACTTGCCCAGAATCGTGATGCGTTCAGAGCAGCTGTAATGGAGACAACGTTCTGGAAAGAATATGTCACATGATGACTTCCCTGAAGGCGAAGCATGGCTGAAAAGGAAGTGACCTCTGCCCCCGGATGTACACAATACATACTAAGAAACTAAAAAACGAAACTGAACAGAACAAAAAATACAAAAAAAAAACTACCCAAACGTAATAAAAGTGGGGACTGGAAATAGAAGAGGACAGAATGAGTAGGAGATAAATGAATATGAAATAAAAAAAATCAAGACAAATTAGAAACCGTGTATATCCATACATATTATGGAGGATGGCATAAAAATAGAAGAATAGGATAAGAGTGGAAAGAGTCCAAATAGAGCAAGAGAGGAAAGGGTGACCTCAGATAAAGGTGTGGAAAGTGTTGAGACCGGCTGGTTTTAGACACCCCATGCGGTGGATAAGACGGTTCTCAAGCTGTTCTCGGCTGGCAGTGTCAGAGGAGCAGGATCGGATCGCAGTGACCTGGATGTCGATGGGACCATGGTGGTCAGGACTATTGAAGTGTGTGGCAACTGGTGTGGACTTTTGCTGAGAGATGTCATTTAAGTGCTGGCTGAATCTGTCCCCAAGTTGTTTGCCTGTTTGGCCAATATAGGTTTTGCAGCAACGTTTACATATGATCGTATAAATGACATTACGCGATTCACACGTGAAGCTACTAGTGATGGTGTACGTAGCCTTAGGAAAGGACACCTTCTGGGTTGAGATGACATACTTGCATGTGTTGCATCATGTCCGACCACAGGGTATTGTGCCAAAGTGAGTGGCATTCTCCTTTGAGAGACGGCTGTGAACAAGAAGATCCTTCAAGTTCTTGTCGCGTCTATATGCCACCAAAGGTGCTTCACCGAATAATTCTTGGGTCGCAGGCTCTGCTTGGAGGATAGGGAGGTGGCGGAAAAGGATCTGTTTGACAGCAGTACTTTGAGGGTGATGGGTCAAGATTAATTTGACTCTATCTGAAGTGGATTTATAGTGAGGTATGAGGGCCTCCTGACGAGAGATGGGGAGCACACGTTGGAGAGCAGAGGTGAGAACATGTTCCGGATAAAGTCTGCTACGGAAGAAATCCAACATCTCATTTGCTCGGAAGTGGAAGTCATCGTCGTCTTGGCACAAACGGCGGAGGCGGAGAAGTTGTGAAAAAGGAAGGGAGTCACGACAGGCCCAAGGATGAGAAGAGGTGTACAGGAGGTAGCTGTGGGCATCCTTTTTCACAACTTCTCCGCCTCCGCCGTTTGTGCCAAGACGACGATGACTTCCACTTCCGAGCAAATGAGATGTTGGATTTCTTCCGTAGCAGACTTTATCCGGAACATGTTCTCACCTCTGCTCTCCAACGTGTGCTCCCCATCTCTCGTCAGGAGGCCCTCATACCTCACTATAAATCCACTTCAGATAGAGTCAAATTAATCTTGACCCATCACCCTCACAGTACATCTGTCAAACAGATCCTTTTCCGCCACCTCCCTATCCTCCAAGCAGAGCCTGCGACCCAAGAAGTATTCGGTGAAGCACCTTTGGTGGCATATAGACGCGACAAGAACTTGAAGGATCTTCTTGTTCACAGCCGTCTCCCAAAGGAGAATGCCACTCACTTTGGCACATTACCCTGTGGTCGGACACGATGCAACACGTGCAAGTATGTCATCTCAACCCAGAAGGTGTCCTTTCCTAAGGCTACGTACACCATCACTAGTAGCTTCACGTGTGAATCGCATAATGTCATTTATACGATCATATGTAAACGTTGCTACAAAACCTATATTGGCCAAACAGGCAAACGACTTGGGGACAGATTCAGCCAGCACTTAAATGACATCTCTCAGCAAAAGTCCACACCAGTTGCCACACACTTCAATAGTCCTGACCACCATGGTCCCATCGACATCCAGGTCACTGCGATCCGATCCTGCTCCTCTGACACTGCCAGCCGAGAACAGCTTGAGAACCGTCTTATCCACCGCATGGGGTGTCTAAAACCAGCCGGTCTCAACACTTTCCACACCTTTGTCTGAGGTCACCCTTTCCTCTCTTGCTCTATTTGGACTCTTTCCACTCTTATCCTATTCTTCTATTTTTATGCCATCCTCCATAATATGTATGGATATACACGGTTTCTAATTTGTCTTGATTTTTTTATTTCATATTTATTTATCTCCTACTCATTCTGTCCTCTTCTATTTCCAGTCCCCACTTTTATTACGTTTGGGTAGTTTTTTTTTTTGTTTTTTTTGTTCTGTTCAGTTTCGTTTTTTAGTTTCTTAGTATGTATTGTGTACATCCGGGGGCAGAGGTCACTTCCTTTTCAGCCATGCTTCGCCTTCAGGGAAGTACCTAGGTTTTATTTTTATACTTCTTTAAGTTCTTATGTCTCCTATCTAGCCTTCACTTTCTCTCTTTTCCTGACGAAGGCCTTGTGGCCGTAACGTAGACTACTTTCTTTGTCTTTTGTCCTCGTAAGACGAATCACCTTTTTTTCGATTTTTTTTCATACCCATCCACTATATATATTATAAGAACATTAATAGAAAGAGCCATAGAGGTGAAGACAGATCTGTACTTGTGCTTTATAGATTACACTAAAGGAATTTGACAAAGTGAAAAATGAGGAAATTATCAAAATGTTAGAAAGCATCAACATTGATGGAAAGGGCTTGAGGATAATACAGAACATGTACTGGCAACGAACAGCAGCTGTAAGAATTAGCAGCCAAATAGGAACATTTCAGCAAGCAAAAAAGGGTGTCAGGCAGGGATGTGTGCTGTCACCAGATCTGTTCAATCTGTACAGTGAAAATATAATGAGATCTCTAGAGGAGATGCCAGGAATATCATTCCGCAGACATAATATAAACAACTTGAGCAACGCTGATGATACAGTCTTAATAGCACAAAGTGAAAAGGAGCTGCAGGAAATGGTTGACACAATAGTGATAGAAAGTGAAAATAAAAGCCTTAACATCAAAAAGACAGAAGTAATGGTCACCTCAAAGAAAAGGGCTTCCCCAGAATCTCTAGTACACAACAGTTTAATATCTCCAGCACACAACTGTTTAATATATCTAAACACAGGTGGTAGTATTTTAGGCCTTGACGTATCGTCTGGTTGCGGACCATGTCTCTTCTTGTTACTTCAACCACCTTTCCTCAGATACCTCATTTCTGAGGTTTGGATCTGGCTTTTATGGGTTGTAGTCATTGCCCATGACTCGCATCCATATGTCAAGACTGGGACATAGGTGGAGCGGTATACAGCCATCTTCGTTTTCTTACCCACCTCTCTCTTGCTGAGGAATCCTCGATTTATGGCCTGAAAAAGTCTCCCAGCTGCTGCTTTTCGAGTGGCCAACTCTTCTTTGATGCCTCCCTTTCGGTCTATAATAGCTCCGAGGTATTTAAAGTGGTCGACCTGCTCCAGGACCTGTTCTCCCAACTTAATCTGATGTTTTCTTTCTTCTCGTGATATCACCATGGATTTTGTTTTAGAGCTGCTTATGACCATCCCCTCTTCTCCAGCTCTTCCTTCCAGACTTGCAGGTTGGATTGGAGATGTGCCTCTGATTTAGCAATCAGGGCAACATCATCAGCAAATGCCAGCTCCGAAATATAGACCTGTCTCATCTTCCAGTACCCCACTGAATACTTTCTTGTTCTCTCCTTACATGCCTTGATGACATCGTCCATAAGGAGTATGAAGAGGTAAGGTGATAGGATATCACCTTGCCTTACACCAGTGGTGGTCCTGAACTCTTCTGACTTATGGTTTGCTGTCCTCACATAATTTCTGCAAGACTTGTAGAAGCTCTGTATAGCATGAATCAGAGGTGCTGGAATATTCTTCCTTGCCAAACATCGATAACTTCGTTTTGCTCGGTTAATCCCGCACTTGACCTCATCCCAATTGTGGCTCAGCCTAGGCGTCGGAGGTCACCTGCTCTAGGGATTCTAGAATTACGATTATTTACACCCAGGGACACAGAGAAGGGATATGCGCTCCTATGGATTCCCACACTGTCATTGTCCACCCCTTTTTGAAAATTGTTGTTATGATGGCAATCTCCCAATCTTTGTATTGTTCCGTATGGTATACACATCATGCCAACAAAAAATACTTTATTATTAATACGAACATCAATGGGGGTGGTGTGGTGGGGGTAATAACAACTCTCATCAACCCTATAAAAAGGGATTAAATAATAAATATAAAAAAACTAAAAAAATATTTAATTTGTGGTGGGTTGGTATTTTTTTTGTTAAATTAAAAAGTATGGGTTATATTATAATGGGTGAGTTTATTATTTTTTATTTGGTTGTTTATTGGTGTTATTATTATATTGTGTAATAATTTGTGTGGATAGTTTATAAGTTAAAATAGGATG